>ML100882.1:2531-71572 GCA_003697995.1 Taxidea taxus jeffersonii | reverse complement strand
AGGCTCAGGTCATGATCCCAGGACCCTGGGATCGAGCCCTGCATCAGGCTCTCTGCTTAGCAGGGAGCCTGCTTCCTCCTCTCTCTCTCTCTGCCTACCTCTCTTCCTACTTGTGATCTCTGTCTGTCAAATAAATAAATAAGATCTTTAAAAAAAACATAAAAAAATAAAAATTCTCAGAGGGAAATTTAATGGAAAAATGTAATAAGGTAGATTAGCATTATCAGGTACTAAAAATATATGACAAAGAAGCTCCAGGTAAAAGAGTATAGCTCTGGGGCAGAAATGAGTAATAGATCCATAGTACCAAAGAGCTAATCCAGAAAGGTACCCCAATATATAGCACAAGGTAAATATCAAAGACAAGGAAGAAAATATTCACTAGAGTTGATGTTAGTTAGGGTAGGTAATTTGGGTGGAGTAAAAAAAATCAAAATAGATATTCACCTTAGTCCATACACAAGAATGAATTGCAGAATACCTGAAGAAATCATAGTTCTGAACAGAAAGGAGTAATCAGGGACCATAGTAACACTCCCACTGGAAACAACCAAAGCATGGACAAAATGTAAGAAACAATGTTTTTTTTTAAATTTTTATTTATTTTTTAAAATTTCTTTTCAGTGTTCCAGAATTCATTGTTTATGCACCACACCCAGTGTTCCATGCAAAACAATGGTTTTAAAAACACTGTGCGTTAGGCAACTAAGTTACCAGTGATCCCAGAGAGACGTGGAAAAAAAAGAAGAGGCCCCATCATTGTCCCAGTGTAATTCTTGGGAAAGTTTCCTGGCCAGAACCTGAGGACAGGAAACCTGGGAGGTGAAACACAGGCAGAGCACAGTGGATTCTCTGAGTTGAAGTTGAGGAGCTAAGAGTCCAGGAGTGCGAGGTGGCTAAAGTTTGCAGGACAGAGTACTGACGAAGAGAGACCTTCAGAGAGAGATAGAAGAGAGACAGAGAGAGAGTTGTGGAGATCTGCAGAGATTCCCCCTTGAGTACTGGTCAGAGTTTGCTAAAGGTGAAGAAAGAACCATCTGAAGGGATTAGAGGGAACACTGCCCACATTCACACAGCACCAAGAATAGAGCCTGTCCCTCCCAGTGAGATGAAAGCCTCGTGACTGGGTAGCGTTCACAGGAGAGTCTTGCCTCAGAAGTGGTGTAATTGGAGCAATTGGCTGGACATAAGCACTGCCCAGCACCACCCAACACAGCAAGACATGACAGAGAGAACTGTTGGCAAGTGACCTAGCTATATTCCAGAGTAAAACTCAACAATGTCGAAAGCAATACAAAAATATCCACCACCCAACAAGGTAATTTTCACAATACCTGGTATTAAAAAAAAATGATGGGGCCCACAAAAAAGGAAGAAAATAGGACACATAATGAAGAAACATCAATTGAAAACAGATCCAGAACTCACATAGACATTGGAATTACCAGACAATCATCAATTATTATAACTATATTCTATATGTTCAAAAAGTTAATAGGGACGCCTGGGTGGCTCAGTTGGTTAAGCAGCTGCCTTCGGCTCAGGTCATGATCCCAGCATCCTAGGATCGAGTCCCACATCGGGCTCCTTGCTCAGCAGGGAGCCTGCTTCTCCCTCTGCCTCTGCCTACCACTCTGTCTGTCTGTGCTCTCTCTCTCTCTAACAAATAAATAAATAAAATCTTTAAAAAAACAAACAAACAAAAAGTTAATAGAGACATAGGTTTAAAACCAGAAAACTGTGATGTGTAAGATGAAAAATCCACTGAGTGGGAGGAATGGCAAAGTAGATGTCACAGAAGAAAAGGTTAGTAAACTCTAAAGCATAGGAATAGAAACTATGTAAAACAAAACACCCACAGAGAATTGTTTTTTGAAATGAACAAAGCACCACTAGAATATGAGACAACTTTAAGTGGATGGATTTATTTGCAGTTGGAATCCCCAAAGGCAGGGGCAGACAGAAAAAAAATATTTGAAGAGATAATGGCTGGACATTTCCCAAATTTGATGACAAATGATGAATCCATAGATTCAGGGAGCTCAATAAACACCCATACAAGAAACAGGAAGAAAAAGACACTAAGTCTTATCATAATCAAAATGCTAAAAATATTATATAAAAACTCAACTAGTAGGAGAAACAGAAAATGGAATTCCTTATTTAACAACTTGAGGGATGATGTGAGAGAGAACTTCCCAGATGCTTCAGAAAACAATTATTGAGGGAAAGATCAGCAGATATACTATAAATTCAAATATCTGATGCTTTTTAAAAAAATATTTTAAAGATTCATTTTTTTATTTTAGAGAGAGAGCGTAGAGAGAGCGTAGAGAGAGAGGGGGCGTAGATGGGGAGGGGAGGGCGAGGCAGAGAAGCAGACTCCCTGCTGAGCGTGGAGCCTGACTCAGGGCTCCATCCCACGACCCTGAGATCATGACCTGAGCCAAATCAAGAGTTAGGCGCTTAACTGACTAAGCCACCCAGGTGCCCTGATGCTTTTTTAAATAATGCATAAACAAACTTAAAAGACAAGCAACAAATGGTAAGATTTCATTTCTTTTGATGGCTGCATAGTATTCCATTGTATATATATACCAAATCTTCTTTATCCATTCATCTGTTGATGGACATCTAGGTTCTTTCCATAACTTGGCTATTGTGGACATTGCTGCTATAAACATTCAGGTACACGTGCCCCTTTGGATCACTACGTTTGTATCTTTAGGGTAAATACCCAGTAATGCAATTGCTGGGTCATAAGGTAGCTCTATTTTACCATTTGCGAAGACATGGATGGAACTAGAGCGTATTATGCTTAGCGAAATAAGTCAACTGGAGAAAGACAACTATCACATGATCTCCCTGATATGAGGAAGTGGAGATGCAATGGGGGTGGGGGTTAAGGTGGTAGGAAAAGAAAAAATGAAACAAGATGGGATCGGGAGGGAGACAAACCAAAAGAGACTCTTAATGTCATAAAACAAACTGAGGGGGGGTGGAGAGGGGTTGGGAGAGGGTGGTGGGGTTACATTATATGTTTAAATAAAAAAGCTTAAATAAAAAAAAAGAATGAAAAAGAAAAAAAAGACAAGCAACAGAATGAAAAACAAATATACACAAATATAGAAGATGTTCTTCTACAACAAATGTAGAAGATAAAAGGGTAATATTATATATATACATAACACACAGATCATAATAATAATGAAGAAAACACTAAGATTTCGATGGCTAGGTAGCCGGAAAACATAACCAAATGATTCGCACACACAAAATCTAACAGTCAAATTTATGGGAACATATTCAACTTTGTTAGAAAGTAAACAAATGTAGATTAGAATAATGCACCTCATACCTACTAAATTAGCAAAATTTTATGAAAGTAATGTTTATTCCTCGAAAAAGCAGATTTTAATTCATATTTTCATGCATTACCATTGATACTGTAAAGTGGTGTCACCCTTTTCAAAGTAATTTGGAAATATGCATCAGGAACTCAAAATATGTTCATACTCATTAACTTAGTAATTCCATTTCTGGATGCCTGTTAACAATCCAACATTCCACAGCCATAAACAGACTGTTATCACTTTATCGTGTGGGATGGTGGATCTTTAAATGTACAGTTATATATAATGAAATGTAAATTCAGTTCATGTAAGAAAGTATTTTAAATATAAACTTTTGAAAACTATACTTTGGTAGTTTTAAACAGAAATAATCAGGATCTTTTTCCAATTTATCTATGCACACCAATCATTTTTACATGGTATTTTCCATTTTAAATCGGCCTCTAATATTTAAACCTTAACAAGTATAGTCAGCATTTTTCTCCATAAATAACTTTGTATAGCTAATTAGAGATAATATATTAGCACCTATTTAAACACAGTGAGTGTTTGGGGTTTCTCTTGCCTCAGACAAAGAACATACTTTTTTAAAGAAGACATTCAGTTTGAGGAGTCAGGTTTCTACAACAGAGGGAGTAATGAAATGAACTCACTCTGTTTAATATTCTTATGCAGATGTTGGGAAATTTTTCATTATGTATCTCGGAGGATCTCTCTGTAAAAGTCAATGTAATTATACCAATTATAGGCTAAAAATATAATTGTAGGCGTTAAAGAATCTTAGAATTAAAGGATGATATGTTTATATATAAAGTAGTTATTTTGAATTGTTAGGTAAAGGGGAAATGTATTTCCAAAACTGGTCAAGTCAAAATTATTTGAACATTTTGAAGGTTGGAAAGAGGACGTTATACCTTTAAAAAATTAATTAAATGAACACTAACAAAGTGAGTCACATTACACTTCACACATGTTGTTAGTCTTGTCTCTTCATTGAATGTGCTTTCAAACATTTCAGAAGGTCTCAGAATCTTTAGGGAGCTGTGGCTATTGTACAGGAAGGACAAAGAACACTATAGAAATAACAGAATGAAATCTTTCTCGTATCTCCTTCCAATAATAAGGACCTTGGGATCACTGTGCCACAGACAGGACTCATTAGTATTTTGCACATTTGGTGAGTGTCCCTTCTTTGACGATGCTTTGTTGGAACTTATGCCAAGATCACCAATAAAATTAGTTTCCAAGTAATATCAGATTTGCCTTTATATCATGCAATTCAAGTCACTTCAATTAACATTAGTGTTTCTTTACAGTATGGCCCACCCTTTGACAAATGCTGGAAAGATGACCAATCCAGAGGGTCTGGATTTAGCCAGCAGGAAGCACTAGCAGAGTCCAATAAAGAAGACAGCCTTTTAAAATAGCCTCTGCCATTCTGTTTAACAGGCAGGAGACCAGAGATTGAGGGTACAAAGGGGTCAGCTTTCCCTGGAGAGTTCCTTTTCTCAGAAAAGCTGACAATCGAGCTGTGTCTCTAAAGGTCGAATGGAGACAAGTAAGGGGATGACATGCTGGGGGACAATTCCTTCTGGGCAAGGTTACCACCCATGAAAAAGCACAGATATGAAAGCCAAGTATTTGGGTACCTGTCAGTCTAGGTGGAACATGGGTTGTGCTGGAGGGAAAAAGGCAAGGAAGGAGGTGGGATCCAGACATTGAGGTCAGATATGGGAGATGTTCTGAGACAAATTTGCTCTAAAGGCGGTGACTCTGGACTCCAGTGGAGGTTGGGTCAAAAGGGTCTCCACTGGCTGCAGAGACCCGTAGGAGATCACTGCAATAGTTCAGTCCTGGGGTTATGTTAAGATTTTTTTTTAAAGATTTATTTATTTATTTATTTATTTATTTATTTATTTATTTGACAGACAGAGATCACAAATAGGCAGAGAGTCAGGCAGAGAGAGAGGAGGAAGCAGAATCTCTGCTGAGCAGAGAGCCTGATGTGGGGCTGGATCCCAGGACCCTGAGATCATAACCTGAGCCTAAGGCAGAGGCTTTAACCCACTGAGCCACCCAGGTGCCCCTTCATTTTAATAATTGTCCCTACAGATGCCATAGAGAAATTATTTCCTTCATTCTTGAGTATAATTGATTGGAATTTTAAAAGCTGAAAGATTTAAAACTGCACAAGGATTTTATGAAATAAAAAGGGCTACCGGAAAGGAAATCACCAAACAACCAAACAAACAAAAAACCAATGGTAGGTAATTAAGACCTTAGCCTTACATTTGGAGCTTGGGGAAACTCACTAGCACCCTAACTCTAGGAGATTGTTTCCAAATTGCTACAGAAAAGACACTGTAGCTCTTAATGGAACAACTGAGTGCTGCAGCCAGAAGGTCACATCAATCAAACTAACCTTCCCCTGGTAGATTTTCCACTGCTCTGTCATCATCTTTTTTTTCTCCCCTAGGGCTAACTGAAAGTTGTGTTAACATTAGCATAGAATCTACATATTTAAGTAGATTTAGCCAGAAAGAAGACATGAATGGAGAAAGTTTCATCAGTGGAGTTATTATCGATAGTTACAGAGTCCCTGCCAAATGCTATATTTTATTTCATTTTAAAGATTTTATTTATTTATTTTGAGAAACAGAGAAATCATGAGCGGGATGGAGAGGGAAGGGGCAGAGGGAGAGGGAAAAGCAAACTCCCTGTTGAGCCTCACTTGGGGCTCGAAATCAGGACCCCGAGACCGCAAGATCATGACCTGACCCAAAGGCAGACGTTTAACCTACTGAGCCATCCAGATGCCCCCCTCCCCACCCCCAATGCTATATTTTAAATACTGAACTTTTGTCCTTGTTTTGTTCCATGCAATACTGAAGGAGGGCTTATGTTTTTAGCCTTTTGTTCTGAGTGTTGTTTTTTTGTTCATCTGGTTTTTCCCTTTTAGTTAAAATTGTTGAAAATAGCCACATTTGTCTTCCTTCCTTTCCTCTCATCAGATGAGATTGATGGACAGTCCCCTAACTCTAACTAGGTGTCCTACCACCTCTGGAATTCTCAGCAGAAACTCTCAGGACTGTGCATTCTACTTTTGCAGATGGGTCAGAAATGGCCCAGAAAAATCCATTATGAAACCTCACATGTATGTCTTTAGACAAAGCAGTTATGTTTTCCACATGTAGCATTTTAGAACCCAACTGTCCTTAGGGATCATGCAACCCAGCTATATACTGTAGCTTAAGAAAATTTCAGCAAGGGCACCTGGGAGGCTCAGTGGGTTAAGTGACTGCCTTTGGCTCAGGTCATGATCCCAGCATCCTGGGATCAAGGCCCACGTCGGGCTCCTTGCTTGGTGGGGAGCCTGCTTCTCCCTCTCCCTCTGCCTGCCGCTCCCCCTGCTTGTACTCTCTCTGTCAAATAAATAAAATCTTAAAAAAAAAAGAAAGTTTCAATAAGATTCCATGTTCACTGATCAGATTGGCAGAATATAAAAAGGTTATGGTATTCAGTGTTGATAAAGGGGGGCAGAGGGAGCATTCTCATACTCTGTGGGGGGGGGAGATCGAGTGGTATGTTTTTGGAGGTTAGTTTGGTACCACCTACACAAATCTGAAATATGTAAAACTCAGCAGTTCCATTTTAAGAAAGCTATCCTAAAGAAACTTGATACATGTGCATGGAGATATATGTACCAATGTGTTTGTTGTAGGATTTTTAGGTGGTTAAAAATTGAGGTCAGTCTAAATACCTATCATATGGGACTTGTTAAATAAATTAGGATAGCTCTAGGATAATATCTTAGCTTTAAGGGTACAGTTGGAAAGAGTGTCCATGATATACTGTTTAGTGGAAAAAGCAAGTTATAGGACAATATATGGAGTTGGATCCCATTTTTACTAAAATATATATATTTAAGTGCTTATAGGGGAATGTGTAGAGTGATATACACCAAATTTTTAACAGCAGTTCCACTATGAATCAGACTTGGAAAATGAGACAAAGTACATTTTGACTTTATATGCTAAATATTGCTTAAAATTTTTACAATGACAATGCATTATTTTTACCATTCTTTTAGTGAGGGAAGAAAAATCTGAGCCTCAGAGAAGTGAAGCAATTTTTTTTCAAATCACTCAAATGGCTAGGGAAAAAGATAGGACCAGATTCCAGGTTTTTAAAATCCCAGTTGGGTGCTTTTTCTACTAAAGAAGCCCTTGAGAGACCTTTACTAGAACGCCTGGCTTTCTGCAGATCGAGTCAAATCTCCTGTTTCTCAGGGAAGTAAATAAAATGTATGATTTCCTGCTTCTATCAGGCAAATACATTTCTGAGCCTCTTGAGCAACAATGTATCCTCCTCAAGACTTTTTTCTGTATTTACCATCATAATCATCATAGAAATATTCATTTAGAGTTACTATGCTTCACTTACATGACCAATCCTGACCACTTCCCTAGTCATTAATACAAAAAAGCAGGATTAAAACTAACTTTGATCCATAGTTATACAGAAGACCCAGACTTTCCAACAGAGCACACAAATCTCTTCCCAAAGTACAGAGGAATTTGTTCTCATGTTTTCTCTCTGTTCTTACAATATCTGAGATATTTTTATTCCAATAGTCGTCATTTTTAGTGCTGTTTTGGTATTCGGGATGCATAGTACCACTGCTTTCCATTACATCAGATAAAATATATAACATTTTTGTTTACCTAAAAATCAAGAACAATGTTAGCTTTTCCCACATGCTTAAGTTTAATTTTAGGGATTCAAAAATTTAAACTATAGATGGTGTGTACCATCTATACACATTTCTCAACAAGCATTTAAGTAAATCTCAACACATTTTTCTATAAACATTTAAGTAAATATACATATATATATATATTTTAAAGACTTATTTATTTATTTTAGAGAGAGAGCATGAGGGGGAGGGGCAGACAGAGAGGGAGAGAGAATCTCAAGCAGACTCCCTGCTGAATGCAGAGCTCTTATGTAAGGGGCTCAGATCCCACAACCCTGAGACCATGACCTGAGCTGAAACCAAGAGTCGGAGCCTCAACCAACTGCATCACCCAAGCACCCCTATAAATATATATATTTTAATAAAATTGGGATCAAAACCTATATATTGTCCTATAACTTGCTTTTTTCACAGAACGGTATATCATAGGCACTTTTTCCAACTGTAGCCTCATATTTCCTGGTACTGAGATAACCTAATTTATTTAACAATTCCCATAATGATGGGCATTTAGACTGACTCCAATTCTTAACCATCTAAAAACCCTGCAACTAGCACATTGGTGTATATATCCCCATATATATGTATTAGGTTTTCTTAGATGGCTTTCTAAACTATTCCCAAACTTTAGGAATGCCCATAATTATTGGGTTGATCTTTTTTTCAATTAATAAATAAAGGGAAACAAAAATATTGTGTTTAAAAGAATATTTAGGGGCACCTGGGTGGCTCAGTTGGTTTAGTGTCTGCCTTCAGCTCAGGTCATGATCCGAGGGTCCTAGGATCAAGCCCCACATCGGGCTCCCTGCTCAGCGGGGAAGCCTGCTTCTCCTTCTCCCACTCCCTCTGCTTATGTTCCCTCTGTTGTTGTGTCTCTCTCTGTCACATAAATAAATAAAATCTTTTTTTAAAGGATTTATTTAAAAAATAAATTCTTTTTTTTTAAAAAAGATTTTATTTATTTATGTGACAGACAGAGATCAACAGTAGGCAGAGAGAGAGAGGAGGGAGCAGGCTCCCTGCTGAGCAGAGAGCCCGATGCAGGGCTGGATCCCAGGACCCTGGGATCATGACCTGAGACGAAGGCAGAGGCTTCAACCCACTGAGCCACCCAGGTGCCCCAATAAATAAAATCTTTTTAAAAAAAAAAGAATATTGGTAGTGTCAGAAAATGTCACATCACTATGCTAAATAAAAGAAGTACAAGGGCACCTGGGTGGCTCAGTGGGTTAAAGCCTCGGCCTTCGGCTCAGGTCATGATCCTGGGGTCCAGCCCTGCATCAGGCTCTCTGCTCAGCAGGAAGCCTGCTTCCCTTCCCCTCTTTCTGCCTGCTTTTGCCTACTTGTGCTCTCTGTCAAATAAATAAATAAAATATTTTAAAAAAAGAAAAGAAAAAGAAGTACAACAAATGTGTATCTCAAATTATACCCATTCAATAAACACGTATATTTTATATGCAATCACAGATGCATAGAATAAGATCTTGAAAAAAGTGTATGCAAACATTAACATTTGCTCTGGAGTGTGAGCCTCTGATCTCCGTTTTCTTCTCTATATTTCCTTGTGTTCTCTCATTTTGTCAAAAGAATGTTTATCTTTGACAACAGAAAAAAAATTCTTAAAGAAAATTTGGAAGCCGATATAACCTGAAATGATACTTACTGAACATCGTTTCCTGGGAATAATACTCAATTTTAGGTACTCCTCGAAGAGAGCAATGAAACCTCAGATTAATTTGTGAGTAAACTTGTTGGTGGAGAAGTCAAATTGGATTTTGACCTTTTTGAAGAAAAAATGAACTTTAATAAAGAGGGAAAGGAGACCAAAGGACAAGAAAAGAGAGAACGGAGGGAAATAGACTGGCCGCCATTTTGCTGGGGAGGGTCTCATATTTTGGATACAGCAGGTATAAAGGCAGGGGGCTTCCAAGCAGGGACTTCATGGGAAAAGGTAGAGGAAGAAGGTATGCTGCAGAATGAGAGAGAAATGAAAACACTCAACTGGGCACAGGAAAGGAGCAGCTAAAACTGGGCTGTCGGCTTGCTTTTCTTTTTCCATCCCATCCTTCAGCAAGGGGTTAGTATAATGTCCAGCATGTGGCAGGCTCTCCAGGGTTTTGTTGTTGTTGTTGTTTGGTTTGTATGTTTGTTTGTTTGTGAAAATGGCACATGGAGGAAAATGCAGCAGTTGTCTGAACCTAGACAGGATGGAGGCCGAGCCTACAAGCATAAAGGAAAACCCAACAAGATGAAATACACCAGTGAACTCTGGGTAGTGTCATGATGGTGGATGGCTTTGCTGCTCATCTGAGTGTACCTGAAAACATTTGCTGCACAGAGTGGGCTAAAAGGAGGAAACTGAGCTAACCATCATGAAATATTGGAATTATGGGGGGGGGGAATGAAAAGACCAACTACCTTGTTATTTGTTGTTTTATTTTTTTGAGGGATCAGGAAACCGATGGAGAGGGGTGAAAAGAGCTCAGCCACACTTAATGCAGATAGGTTGATCAAGAACACCAATTTCTAGGGGCACCTGGGTGGCTCAGTGGGTTAAGCCTCTGCCTTTAGCTCAGGTCATGATCTCGGGGTCCTGGGATCGAGCCCTGCATCAGGACTCTCTGTTCAGTGGGGAGCCTGCTTCCCCGCCCCCCGCTTGCCTATCTGCCTGCTTGTGATCTCTCTCTCTGTCAAATAAATAAATTTTTTAAAAATCTAAAAACACCAACTTCACCAATTCAACCCAAAACACCAATTTCTATGATTTAATGGGCCTGACTTTCCCAATAACATTGTAACATTTCTTCAGGCTCTCAGTGCTCCAATATTCTCCTCCGGAAAATAAGGTTCAAATTATATTTTCCTCTTTAGCCTTAAAAATAACATAAGCATGAAAAGGCAATGAGGACATAACAATTTATGAACATATTATGATATGCTACCATTCAGTATTCTTGGGAAAAATTCCCTTACCCACACACTCCTGGTTACTAACAGATTATTCTGGGTGACGTAAACAAAATACCAAAGGGTTATGTATAGTAAATTCCCACTATTTCAAGTGTTACATGTTTGGTTCATTATTTTTCCTTGATCTCCATCCTGAAGTTCAAAACCGGGTTGAGTGCTCATGGCCAGCTCTTCTAGTGGTGATCCAAAGCGGTAAGTGTAATGGCAACTCCATCGATTTTTCTACGTATTAGTACTCTTTTCCAAAGTTTTATCAGGGAAGACAGTTTGAACTATAGAATAAAACAAGAAATGCTTGATTATCTGTAAATTTCACTTGTCTAAGCCATGCTTTACCAATAGCCATGCGGTCTGCCACACTTACCTCCTAGAATTGTTGATTCACTGGGGAAGGCGAGTGGAGTTGGTTTCTTAGAAAAAACAGAGCAAAGGTTTGGGAGATTTTGTGTTTTATTTGTAACAAAGTATATAGATTAGCATTGCTTGCATATTCCCATAAAATATCTTTTTTTTTTTAAGATTTTATTTATTTATTTGGCAGAGATCACAAGTAGGCAGAGAGGCAGGCAGAGAGAGAGTAGGAAGCAGACTCCCCGCTGTGCAGAGAGCCCAATGCGGGGCTCGATCCCAGGACCCTGAGACCATGACCTGAGCCGAAGGCAGAGACTTTAACCCACTGAGCCACCCAGGTGCCCCTCCCATAGAATATCTTGATGTTAGTTTTAAATATTCTGAAATCCATGTATTTGTTTAGAAAACATTAAGAACTTGGGGCGCCTGGGTGACTCAGGTCATGATCTCAGGGTCCTGGGATGGAGCCCCTCATTGGGCTCCCTGCTCAGCGGGGAGTCTGCTCCCTCTCTCTTTGTCCCTCCCCCTACTTATTCGTTCTCTCTCTCTCTCAAATACATAAATAAAATCTTTTAAAAAAACCATTAAGAACCTAATATGTCCAAGGGAGTTATGCTGGGGGCTAGAAATACAGAGATAAAGAACCCAGGTCCTTCATCTCAGACAGATCATACCTAAGATACAAAAAGCAAAAAAGCTTCTAAAGCTTGGCCCTTTATTACAAAAGCAATATATTTTGTTATATTTTGTTATACAGCTAAGTTAAAGGAAAACATATAAAATCACCCATTATCCTACCCACCTAGAGAGAATCACTTTTAACATTTATACACATATATGCATATATTTAAAAGGAATCATTTTTGAAATAGCTACTGTTATTTAAGCTGTTTTCTCCACCCCCTGGAATATTTTTCCATGCTAAAATCTCTGTTTAATAGCTACATAATTTGAGGGTACTCTAATTTATGGGTATCATAATGTATTTAAGTACTTTCTAAACATTTAGGCTATGGAAGACATACCATGTGTTAAAACAAACAAACAAACAAACATATGCAAGAAGGAGTTCTGGATATGTGTCACCCTAGTGAGGCTCATCTGTGACCTTACAACCTATACTTCACCTGGTCCAGAGAGTTGTGGCAACAGTGAGGAGAAGTAGAACCTTCTTCCTCTATAAGGTTTAGCTGTCTTTGGGTGCCAGGGAAGAACGTGGACGCAGATAACATCTGGAAACTCCTGTGTGAAGCATGAAGAAGAGGATCCTGGGAAGACCAGGTCCTGCCAAAATGTATGCCCACTCCGATGGTAGGTTGACTTTGAATTCTTGAGTGTGTTTAGTGTTCCTGACCCCAACATGTCACAAAGAAACTTACAGCAGACAGACTGTACAGTGGCCCCACAGCCCCGTAATAGCATTCATGCCTTTTTTTTTAAAGATTTTATTTATTTATTTATTTATTTATTTGTCAGAGAGAATGAGCACAGGCGGACAGAGTGGCAGGCAGAGGCAGAGGGAGAAGCAGGCTCCCTGCCAAGCAAGGAGCCCGATGCGGGACTCGATCCCAGGATGCTGGGATCATGACCTGAGCCGAAGGCAGCCGCTTAACCAGCTGAGCCACCCAGGCGTCCCAGCATTCATGCCTTTATCCAAAGCTCCTTTTGAGTGGTTGAGGCCTGGGGCTTGAGTCTAACCCATGGAACACAGCAAAGGTAAAAAACTTGTATGTGATTCCATTGCATACACCGTAACAACAGTCTCATCGGAAGACTCTCTTTCTTGCTGACTTTGAGGAAACAAGTGATTTGGGGGAAGACCCACATGTCAAGGAACTGAAAGCAGCCTCCTGTGGACAGCTAGAAAGAAACAGGGGCCCTCAGTCCAACAGTCCACCAAGAACTGAATGTTGAGGGATGCCTAGGTGGCTCAGTCTGTTAAGCGTCTGTCTTCTGCTCAGGCCATGATCCCAGAGTCCTGGGATCGAGTCCCACATCAGGCTTTCTGCTCAGCAGGGAGCATGCTTCTCTCTCTGCCTCTGCCTGCTTGTGCACACGTACACACACTCTCTCTCTGACAAATAAATAAACAAATAAAATCTTTAAAAAAAAAGAGAACTGAATGTTGCCAACAATCCAATGAGCCTGGATGCAGATCCTTCCCCAGTTCAGTTTGGATGAATGCCCACCGACTGCCCCAGCTGACACCTTGATTTCAGGTTTATAAAATGCAGAAGTAGATGACCAGGCTAGCCATTCCCAGATTCCTGACCCATAGGAAGTGTGATGTAGTTAATGTATGTTGTTTTGAACCACTAAGTTTGTGGTAACCTTGGTACATATCAATAATGCCCTGAGTCTTCACTTATCCTGAGCCTCTGAAAGGAAGAAGAAAGCGAGAACAGAAAGACTATATGATCTGCAACACTGTTCACCTGCCTGCTTCACATTGCCAACCCACAGGAGTAGAGATACCTCAACTTTTACTATATGGAGGATCACTAACAACTTTGGCAATTCAACATAAAATCAGAGTTCTAACGAGTCAACAAAGAAAAATACATTTTATTTAAAAAAATACTAGCTAGGGGCACCTGGATGGCTCAGTTGGTTAAGTGGTCAACTCTTGATTTTGGCTCAGGTCATGATCTCAGGGTCCCGGGATCAAGCCCTGGGTTGGGCTCCACACTCAGCATGGAATCTGCACTCCTCTCTCTGAAAGAAGGAAGGACGGAAGGAAGAAAAGAAGGAAGGAAGGAAGACAGACTAGCCAAAAGAAGAGTATAAGTCAGAATTAACACAATATGTCTAGCAAGTTGGAGTTGCTGAAGATGACAGACAACATCATTAATTTAAAAAAATAATAATAAAAGAAGTCTCACTTCTAGTACTCAGTAGTTAAGATGGACTGATTTTTATTACAGATTAGATTTATAAAATCTTCACAAAATATGAAAAGAAATAACTTAAAGTAGTAGAGAATGACCCCAAAGCATGGTGACACTGGAGAGAACTTAACTCTTGATGATGAGCTGTGAGCCAGTAAGATCTCTCAGTGTGATCTCAGCCTTCTTCTCATTTATTAATTGTCTTCTGGAAGTCAGCCAGCCTCGGTTGAACCTCTGTGTCTTGGTTTGTCAATGACCTCCCACATTTTGGCCTTTCCCTGAATCTTCTTGTCTCTGTGGATTCAGGATCTCAGTGCCCCAACCCCCCAGCCAGCAAAGCCCCTGGTCTTTAAGTATGGGTCTCAGCCCTTCCCTTCCCATGACTGTTCCTTCTTTTCCCTCAGGGCTGCATTAAGCTGTTATTAACAACTCTTAAATTACAACCACCTCACTATCTAAACACACAGTGAACTTGGCATCTGAGCATCACTATCCCAAATTAGTATAGGCCTACGTCATACTGTAGGTCAATGACCTATAAAGCTTACCCATCTTATACCTATTTGACCTCTTCTCCTATTTTTCTCTGCTTTTCTCTCTCACCTCCAGCCATTCTTGCCTTTTTGATACTCACTGTTTTTCTTACACAAGAGATATACTTTGACCTCAGGATCTTTGCACTTGCTGTTTTCTCTGTCATAAGTGTTCCTCCCCCCAAGCATCATCTTGACTCTTTTTTTCTGGTTTTTGCTATAATGTCACCTTTTCAGTGATCCTTTACCTAGAAATCTTTTCTAAAACTATCAACCCACTACCACTGTCATGACACTCCTTCCTCCCTTTCTTTAGCACTACTAATATGCTAGAGGTCTTACTTAGCTTGTGTGCTACTCATTTCTCCATCTAAAAAAGTGCCATGTGTGCATGGGTTGGTGTCTTCTTTTTTCATTTGCTATTTCTGTAGTGTTTGGAACAGTGATGACACATATTAGGCACTCAATAATTATTTGTTGAATTTCTCAATTTGGCTTAAGGATTTCATTTTCTCATAGCATAATTTCTTTAACAGATTAGGGGCCTGGCACTAAATTGCAGGGGTATCTTGGGTGATCCATAACCGTGGTTGTAATGTTCTAGTTCCCTTCAGCTAGAAATGGTATTTGATCCTTGGTGACTAAGACAGAAGGAAATAGAGTACCTAGGACTCCCTCAATGCACAGGGTCATGGGTTCTAAAGTTCATGTTTAAGTCATTTGTTTGGACACCCCGAATTCTTCTTCAGAACACGATTGGGCACAGCTAGTTAACTGCAGGGAGCCTGAGAAGACAGGAAAGTGCCAGAACTTGGAACCAGATCTGCTACTGGGATGGAGCAAGCTTCTGGAAGGACAGGAACAGGTGCACTGAACTCTGAGGGTATCCAGTGTAGCCAACAAGAGACATTGTCCTGAAGGCAAGGGTACAAGCAGCAGGTAGCATTAGAGAGGGCCCAGAGGAAATATTGTGACCCCCGGGAGGGGAAGTAGTTTAGCAACTGGCCACCTAGGATAGTGATACTTAAAAAACAAGTTTATTGAAAAACACAATTAAGACTGTGCAAAAGCAAGCCAAAGAATAGAGAAAATATTTGCGATAGGTCTATCAGACAAGTGTTTAATATTTAAGGAACCGAATATTTAAGGAACTGTTTCCAATGGAAAAGAAAGACAACCCAAAAGACTTTAATAATAATTTCAAAAAAGGCAACATCTGAATGTCTAATAAATATTTAAATATGTTCGCAGCCTGCAGTGAAATTCAGCTGCGGCGAGATCTTACTACGAACCACCAGTAGGGTTAGGCCTAAAAGGACTGGCCATGACAGGTGTTGGTAATGATGTGGAACAATTGAAATTCTCTTATGCTGCTGGTGGAAGTGAAAATTGGTACCAGGGCTTTGTAAAATTGTTGTTTTGTAATTGCAGACCTCTCAGGTATAAGCTCAACAGCTACGTATGCCCAAAAGGCTTGTCCAAGGATGTTTGCTGCAGCATTATTTGTAATAGCTTACCATAGAAACAATCCAGATGTTTATTGGTCATATAATGGAACACCATGAAGAAACAAAAATAAAGAGGTGCCTGGGTGGCACAGTTGGTTAAGCGCCCAACTCTTGGTTTTGGCTCAGGTCACGATCTCAGGGTTGTGGGATTGAGCCCCACATCAGGCTCCCTGCTCAGCACAGAGTCTGCTTGAGATTCTCCCTCTCTCTCTACCCCTCCTGCTTATACTCTCTCTCTCTCAAAAAATCTTAAAAAAAAAAAGAAATGAAAATAAATAAACCACTGTTACACATAGTAATGTGACTGATTCTTTTATGAATGTCAAGCAGAAAGGAGCCAGATTAAAAAAAATACACATAATTCTAACTATGTGAAGTTCAAAAATGTTTCAAAATTAATCTATAATAAAGGAAATAATAGTAATAGTTATCTTTGTAGAGCAGAGCTAGTAACTGGGAAGGGCCATGAGGAGTTTGGTAACTGGGAGAGTGGTAATGTTCTATTTCTTGGTTTGAGTAGTAAGTACTTCTTATAAAAAAAAGTCTTCAGGCTATACACTATACTTTTCTGTATGTATAATATATCTCAACAAAGTATGTTTTTAAATTTTTAAAAAAGAAAGAAAACACAGAGCCAACATTAGGAAACATCTTGGGACATAGCAGGGCCCTATCTCTGGGGAGGGGGTGAGGAATTAGTACCTACTTTGGATGAGGGGAATTGACAAGAGTTACAGTGCCACAACCCAGGAAAAGAGAAGTAGAGCTTTGGAATTATGCAGACAGCTTTTTTTTTTTTCAAGATTATTTATTTATTTGAGAGAGAGTGCATGGGGTTCAGGGGCAGAAGGAGAGGGAGAGAGAGAATATCAAGCAGACTCTGCACTCAGCAAAGAGTCCAATGTGGGGCGTGATCTCAAGACCCTGAGATCATGACCTGAGCCAAAATCAGGAGTTAGACACTTAACCAACTGTGTCACTCAGCCACCCCTATGCAGATAGCTTTTAACCCAAACAACTTAGGCTCCAGTCCTTGGCATGCCATTTGCCACCTTGGGCCACCTAACTAACCCTTCTGGTTCTTAGTTTCTTTATTTGCAATTCATAAATAATGCAAAGCTCTCAATGTTTGCTTGATACTGAGAATGGGTTTCATACATATTAGCTATTCATAATAATGTCCATTTTCACCTCAACAAGAGCAAGGAAGAGATTTAGTTACCACACCTGTGACAGAATTCAAGCTTTGGGCATTAGGAACAATATAGAAACCCTGAATGTAAACCAGGGGTCAACGTCAGAGCTGAAACCTGCATCAAAAGGGACTCAGAGGAGTATCCGAGTCCTCACCAGAGATGCTCAGAATTCTGCAAGGCCTTAGGGAAGGGAATAGGAGGGATGCAGAGGGGAGGCTGGACCTGATGGAGGAGTTGTTTCTATAAATATGGCTACTAACAATTTCTTCCATCTGTGCATGCTCCTCCCATCTGTTTTTCTTCTCCTAGAATCAGTGTTGGTTTTGGGACTTGCTTTGACCAGTAGAGTCAAAAAGCAGTGATGTTGTGCCTGGTAGTTTGCACTTGGCTTTCTTGGGAACCAGCAGCCATACAGCAAGGCAGTCCAGACTATTCTACTGGAAAGAGAGGCCACGTGGAGAAGCCCTGGGGGATGAAATGCCACATGGAGAGAGAGGCCATGTGAAGGAGAATGGTCAGCCCAAGGCCCCAGACATATGAAAGAAGTCTTCTCTCCAGGAAACTGAGCCTACAAGCTGAATACAGACACATAAGTGAGATTTGGCCAACAACTTGGAGAGCAGAACTGCTCATTCAACCTTCACAATTCTCACAGAATTGTAAGAAATAACAAACAACAGTTGCTTTGAATCATCAGGTTTGGGGCTGTTTTGTCATGCATCAATAGTAACTGCTGCAGAAATGGGTACCTGAAAATGAACTGCTGCTGTAACAAAAAACCCAACATGCGTGCTGTTGGCTATGGTTTCAGACAGGTGGGGACCACAAGGGTGGTGAGAAGACCATGATGGAGGCTGGAAGAGCAATGAAGGAACCACTCTGGCAGCTGGAGAAAGGACAGTGTGTGCTACAGAGGGGAAAAATGTACTAAGCTAAAACATGTACCTAATGTATTTGTCAAGCTTGCCAAAGAGATTTTCCAGTGGAATGTGGAAAGTGTCAACTGACTTGTTTTAACTGTCTGTGATAAAGAAAGGAAAGAGAGAGAAGAGCTAAAGAGGGAATGATTCAGTTTCAAGCACAAGTTAAGGGATGTATTTCTGATCCAGGAATTGATGAGTTAGGAGGTGAAACTATTTCTTATTTTCAGCATGTCCAGCTGAACAAAAGATTCTTATTTATTTATTTATTTATTTATTTATTTATTTAGTGGGAGAGCACAAGCAGGCAGAGGGAAATAGAGAGGGAGGGAGAGAATCTTCAAGCAGACTTCCCACTGAGCACAGAGACCCATACAGGACCCGATCTCATGATCCTGAGATCATGACCTGAGTTGAAATCCAGAGTCAAGTGCTCAAATGACTGAGCCACCCAGGTACCTCCAGAAGATTCTTTTTTTTTTTTTGTCAGATAGAGAGAAAGCGCAGGAGCGAGCACAGGCAGACAGAGTGGCAGGCAGAGGCAGAGAGAGAAGCAGGCTCACCGTTGATCAAGGAGCCCAATGTGGGACTCGATCCCAGGGCGCTGGGATCATGACCTGAGCCGAAGGCAGCCGCTTAACCAACTGAGCCACCCAGGTGTCCCTCTCCAGAATATTCTTAAAATAAGAATAGTCTCAGGACAAAGATCAAATCCAAGGTATTGCTAGTTAAACATGGCCTTAGGATCAAGATAAAGACAAGAGTTTCTCTAAGACCCTTTGTTAATGTCTCATAAAGCTATATGAGGTGATGCCCTCCCACACACCTTTGTTGAGATTTCTGAGAAACTTAAGAACATTACTCCACAGCACCCTGACTTATAGCCCCAAATGGAGAGGAGGTTGTCTTGGAAAGAATTGTGAATGTAGTTTTTGTTTAATGAAATGGATTGTAATTTGATAAATGAGAGCCCACAAAGAGTTTAAAAGAGTTGTACCAGTTTAGACTAAAGGTGACTAGGACAGTTCAAAATAGAATGACACTTTGGAACCCCACTTTCTTTGGATGAGATGAAGGCTGAAAGCAGAACCAGCTCAGTCACCATGAAAAAGGGTAGATGACACAGAGGACAGAGTCAAGAGCTCAGAGGGTGGAACCAAGAGCAATGGAAACTATGGATCAGGAAGCCACATGCAGACAGCAGAATGGGGCCATAAATGAGGACCTTCTTGTGCTTTCTCAGTCCTGCACTGGAGTCGAGGGAGCTCATGATACATGTTTGGATGGATTTCATAATTGCTATGGACCAGTGACTGTTGTACATCAGAAATAGCAACTATCTCTGTTTCATTATCAGATATTAGATGTAGAGGAGGTAGATAACATATAATCCATGGATATCTAAAGCAAGAGGAGTCATGTCTGAAGGGCCTCTTCTACATCCTGATCTGAGGCAAACCACAAGATAGTAGACTTCAAGCCTCATACCATAATTGGGTGAGACTCTGAAGAATATCAGGAAGAAGTGAATCATTGTGGCCAGATGGAGGATGATTATCGAGTCCTGAAGATTTGTGCCAACAATTTACCCATCCACATGTGCCACTTATCCCATCAAGAAGTAGAATCTAATTGCCTTCCTTTCATATAGGCAGATGTGGTAGAAATGACATTCTCAGACTTCCAGTCACAAAACTTATGAGGAATTGTAGCTTCTGCTTTCATTCTCTTGGGATCAAGTTGCTAAAGAGGAGATCAGGATAGACTACTAAATCATGAGAAATCACATGGCGAGTGAAAGACCCAGCCAATCCCCATCCATCCCAGCTGCCGTGGCTGAGGTGTATGGTCCCCAACATTTAAGCAGAGAAGCTGTCTTTGTTGTTCTAGCTTGAGGCAAGCCCCCAGCTGAGTGCAACTGCATGCATGACCTCAGCCAACACCTCACAGAGTAGAGTCAAGTTGTCCCCACCAAGCCTTGCCCAACTTACAAAATCATGAGCAAATAAATGGTGATAGTTGTGAAACACTAAGTTTTAGGATGGTGTCTAGGCAGCAAGGGACAACTGAAATACCTACCACTAGCCAACACACAGAAGGTACTGAACTTTGTACATTCATTACCCCAGTGCATGAGGCTCTAAAAGATCTGTTTCCCTGCCTGCTATTCTTACTTTTTTCTGGTATTACTCCCTGTGTTAGTCAGCTTGGGCTGCCATAATAAATAGCATAGGCTGGGCAGCTTAAACAAACAAAAATCTACTCTCTCATAGATCTGGAGGCTGGAAGGCCAAGATTAAGGTTCTTGCAGGGTTCAGTTTCTGGTGAGGATTCTCTTCCTGCTTTGCAGATGGCCACCTACTCACTGTGTCCTCACATGGCAGAGACAAAACACACAAGATCTCGCATGTCTCTTTTTTTCTTTTTTTAAAAATTAAAAAAAAATATTTTATTTATTTGACAGAGAGAGAGAGAGATCACAAGTAGGCAGAGAGGCAGGCAGAGAGAGAGAGAGAGAGAGAGAGAGAGAGGAGGAAGCAGGCTCCCTGCTGAGCAGAAAGCCCAATGTGGAGCTTGATCCCAGGACCCTGGGATCATGACCCGAGCCGAAGGCAGAGGCTTTAACCCACTGAGCCACCCATGTGCCCCTTGCATGTCTCTTCTTATAGGGCACTGATCCCATCATGAGGTCCTTATTTTCACAACCTCATATAAACCTAACTACCTCCCAAAGGCCCCATCTCTAAATAGCAGCACATTGAGAGTTAGGGCCTCCACAGATGAATTTGGGGGACATAATTCAGTCCACAGTACTCCCTTTTTTCTAGCAACCCTAACTTCAGCTTCTGGAACATGACACGCTCATTCTTACCTTGGGCGGTGTAATGGCTGTTCCCTTTCTGGAACATTCCCAGATGTTCACCATTGCCTTCCTATCACTCAGTCTTAGAGTAAAAGTTACTAATAGTTCCTCAGAATGGCCTTCTCTGGCCCCTCAATGTAAATATGGCCCCTGCCACTCTATCTCATCTGCCTGCGGTATTTCATTCACAGAATTGAAGACCCTCTGAAATGATTGTATTCGTTTATCTCTTTACTTGTTTATTTGCCCATTTCCTACCATGATGTCCGTGATTATAGGTACCTTACCTGCCACTTGTATGGGGCTTAAGCTTTGGTGTCTAGAGTAGTTTCCAGAATGTGATAGGTATAAAGTTGTTTTTGTTTAACAAGTAATATATAATACACCTCCATCGTAGAACTGATAGATGATGTATCATATATTTGACTGTTCATCAAACACAGTTTACCACACACTAGTCCCTTGGACATTAAAGATGGTTCAGATATGTTCTTTGGCCTTCCAAAAACTTCCTCTGATGCACACTGTATGTGGAGGAAGATAAAGCATACACAAAAACTTGAATATGTGACAAATGTTCTCATAGAGGGCATAGGAGAAGAATGGAAATTCTGGTTAGGGAGCAATATTTTTGCCTGGAGGGAGAGGGAAGAAGAGGGAGAATATGGTCATCGAGGCCAACAGAGAACATTTTAGTTATTTCTTGAAGAATGAGTAGCAAATGGGTAGGAGGTTGCCTGGAGGGAGAGGGAAGAAGAGGGAGAATATGGTCATCAAGGCCAACAGAGAACATTTTAGTTATTTCTTGAAGAATGAGTAGCAAATGGGTAGGAGGTAAGAGGAGGAGAACACGTATTAAATGGGTAAGAGGGGAAGGACAACCACTCCAAACAAGAGAAAGAACATGAGCGAAGTTAGAAGCGATGTGGTAGCTTGAACGTGGAGGAGTGCAGGAAGAAGGGAGGCCAGATACAGCCAGGGGAAGAAGGGTGCTAGGTTACAAAGGGCACAAGATCATAGTGGGATTTATACTTTATCTTATAGTCATTGTGTAAAAAGAACAAACCGTGCTGTGAGAGAGTCCTAACTTTGGACATCAAACACTTACATCTCTACTGAAAGCCGGGATAGGCAGTATATGACAGGAGCATCCTGACAAACAGGAAGGCAGATTTTAGGCTGTTCTACCACAGTGACTTCTGAGGTTCTGATGGGCTCCCCCAAGAGTGGCATTGGCCTTTAGTAGAAAGAATGGCCCCCATGGGGTATGACCAAGAGAGTATAAATTAGAGAAAAGCTTGTTAGTCATCTTCTTTAAAAAAAATATATTAAGAAGATTAAAGAACATATTTTGAATTTGCTTTTAAGCCTTTTCTCCAAACTTCCAGAAAAGATCGGCTTCTATACATTATTTTTCTAAAACAGCATGATAAAGATTTTGGATTGCACACTCCCCTTCTCCACCACCATCTCATTCCATTATTAAAAGTAGCTGTTTGAATTTAATTTTTAATGGAGTCAGTTTAATTATTAAAACCTTATAAATGAATAACATTAGGTAAAAGTAACACTTGCAGATATTTAAAAATATTTAACATATTGGGACGCCTGGGTGGCTCAGTTGGTTAAGCGGCTGCCTTCGGCTCAGGTCATGATCCCAGCGTCCTGGGATCGAGTCCCACATCGGGCTCCTTGCTCGGCAGGGAACCTGCTTCTCCCTCTGCCTCTCTGTCTGCCTGTGCTCATGCTCTCTCTCTCTCTCTCTAATAAATAAATAAAATATTTAAAAAAATGTTTAACATATGAAAATGATTCAGTTATGAAACACCAGTATTTTTTCATTAAGTTGAAACATTGAAGTACTTTTTGCCTTGGAGAAATCTTATACTTGATCATGTTCTTAGCAAAATTCACATGTCTTGTTTTCACTTTACTGGTAGAGTCAACAGCCAAGGAAATTCCCTCATGTATCTTTGACTCAATGAGTCTCCCAAAATTGCATATCCTCCCTCTCCAGATCCAGGATGAGTTGGTGGGAATGGTGTGGAAAACCAACCATTTAGTTACAGAAAACCACAAATGTATAAATGGTGAGTTATAGTTTCTTCCTTTTGGCTCTTCCTGTAGAATTTACTGAGGAATAAGAGAGGATTGTATACTTACCTTACAGAATCATCCATTAAGACATCATCTATTTGGGGTGTCTGGGTGGCTCAGTTGGTTTAGCTACTGCCTTTGACTCAGGTCATGGTCTCCGGGTCCTGGGATTGAGTCCCACATTGAGGTCCTTGCTCAAGGGGGAGCCTGGTTCTCCTTCTGCCTGCTGCTCCCCCTGCTTGTGCTCTCTTTCTCTCTGACAAATAAATAAATAAATAAAATAAAAAAGACTTGGTTTAAAAAAAAATCACCCTACTCTAGAGCAGCATTATCTGTAATAACCAAATTGTGGAAACAGCCCAAGTGTCCATCAGTAGATAAATAGATAAAGAAGATGTGGTATATATATACAAGAGACTATTACTCAGGCATAAAAAAGAATGAGATCTTCCCATGGGGCAAAATGTATGGACCTAAAAGGTATTACACTAAGTGAAATAAGTCAGACAGAAAAAGACAAATACCATATGATTTCACTCATATGTGGAATTTAAGAAAGAAAACAAATGAACAAAGTGGGGAAGGAAAGAGAGAGAAAGGCAAACCAAGAGACAGAGTCTTAACTAAAGAGAACAAACTGATGGCTACCAGAAGGGAGGGGAAGGGACGAAAGAGGGATGAAGATCAAGGAGTGCATTTGTTGTGATGAGCACCGAGTGATATATTGAGTCACTATATTGTACACCTGAAACTAATATTATGTTATATGTTAACTAACTGGAATTTAAGTAAAAATTTTTAAAAATTGGGGTGCTTGGGTGGCTGTGAGTTAAGCCTCTGCCTTGGGCTCAGGTCATGATCTCAGGATCCTGGGATCGAGCCCCGCATCGGGCTCTCTGCTCAGCAGGGAGCCTGCTTCCTCCTCTCTCTCTGCCTCTCTGCCTACTTGTGATCTCTGTCTGTCAAATACATAAATAAAAATCTTTAAAAATTTTTTAAAAAATCACCTTACTCACATGTATATGATTTATTCATGTATATATGTAACCTACTTATTAGAAGGTATGGTGGCCACGACTCTGAGACACTCAGCTGGAGAAATCTATTTTTAAATATGTACACGTAGAATAAATCTTTATGTGCCTGTCCTCTCCTGCTTGCTTGCAATCCTCTTTAGGTCAGGTTCCATGTCTGTTACTCTTTGTATATTTGTCTGATTCTAGCACAGTGCCTGGATCATAGGTATTAGGTATTTGTTGACCCACAGTGTACGGTCTGCTGAACCAAAATATAAAAGACAACCACGAAAGAGATGTGTTTGGACACACTTGGCCAAAACATCCTCACCCCCTAAATTCACACACGCTATTCTCTTCCAGAGCATGTTTCCCCCATCGAATACTGATTAAGTTGGCAAGCTTTATTTTATTGTCTCATAACCAGCAGCTTTGCTAGACTAGACACTTCAAGTTGGGAAGAGCATCCAACTTCAGAACGTTCTCTGTCTGTGATACCGTCATAAGCACCTAACCCCTGTGCATTTAGCTTGTGTCGTGCTGGTTGTGAACGTCAGCTGAGGTTACCATTTTGCCCAGGCGTCCCGCGTCATCACTTTGCATTCCATCCAGGTTCTAGAGGCTCATTTTAGCTGTGAGCATCATGGGGCATGGCATGTCTGTGTCACTGGTGCACAGACTGGGACTGTTTTGCCCCTCCTGTCCAGTGTGCCCCAACGCCAATACCAAGTGTCACGTGCTGTGTGTGTGTGTGTGTGTGTGATTTAGAAGGGGGTCCATGCAGAGGGCTTTTCCTGCAGTCAATGTTTCAAAAAGAAGGGATGAGCAAAGCGCTTTTGCAGCATTTGGCAATAAATCTGGCCACAGTATTCACGCAGCTGTGACCCACATCCCATTTTCCCTGGAGTAACTAGCAGCAGACTAAAAGTTCCCACTCTGAAAAGCAAGAGCCCCATCGACCCTGCGAATCCTCCCGCAGTCTCACCTGGACTGTCATCCCATCCGTGGTGGCAGGGGCTGTAAGGAATCCATTTTTCCACCCAAGAACATCGCTTTAGGACGTCGCTTTCATGTGATTGTCCTTCAGTCCCAGACCCATACACGTAAAGAGGGAAATACAGAAATAGAATCAGAGGGACAAAGAAAGCAAGCTCTGGAACAAAATACTTTGTGAGCCCTACATGGACTCTGTGGAATTTCCTTTCGGAATAATCCCCAGGATCATCGGAAATAGGTCCCCGCTGCCTGTTTTGGTGCTGAACAGTCCCAGGTCGTGTGCCCCTTCTAACTTGAACACCAGGCGGGGCAGGTGGGAGTGCTGAAGGCGGGGGTCCCTTCCAGAGCAGCTGCACCTAAGGCTCTGTGAGCTGAGGTCTGCCAGTCCTCCCTTAGCTGGTTGCCAGGTTTTTTCAGTGTTAGAATAGTAAACAGTTGTTTCTCAGAAACAGAGATAGGGTTATCCACAACCTTGCCTGCTAAATTTAAATTTAATAAAGCTCTTTCCTAACAGCCTAGATCAGTGATTTCCAACCAGGCTGCGGGAGGGGGGTGGGGGGAGGAGAGATCTGGCTCCACGGGACGGGGAAGGACCCAGCATTTGCACTTTGAAAAAGCTTCCCGGGGTGATTCTGTATCCCCCCTGTGAACACTGATGCCTCTTCCGTACACCAGCAGCACACGCCTTGGATGCCAACAGAAGGCCTTTCTAGCTTTTTCTATTACTTGCCCACAGTGGTCCTGACATTTCAGAATTAACCTTGAAGAACTTAGGAAGGATCACATTGGGAGATAGCCAATGGCCTCCCTCCCCAACATTGGCTCTCCTCCCCAGGGTGGCCCTGTGAACTTTCACACAGTTATAAGGAAGAGCTAAAGAGGATGAACAGTATAATGAGAATGAGGTGCATATAATTAAATGTTGACAACAGTTGACTGGGAGTCTTAGGTTTAATTCTTGAAGCTGCCGAAGATTTAGAGTGTGAATTTGGATGTCATCAACCATGCCTTCCATAATCCCCATAAAATGAGGCTGGCTGCTTAGACATACATCAAAGGAGCCCAGAGCAAAAGCTTGAAGGTAGAAATAGAAGCATCTTTCCACTGCTCATCATTCCACTCATTGCCACCTCTTTCCTGAGCTCCGTGCCCAGGAAGGACCCTTCCTTCTTGCAGATACTCCTGGGAAGAGGAGAAGCATAGACTTCATTGGTTTGAGTCATGATTGAAAACACACTATGACTTTAGAAATCCAAATGCATATGAGGGAAACCAAAATGAGCCAGTATTTTCAAAACTGCTGTAGTTTTCTGTTTGGTAAGAATTATAAGAAGAATTATAGGGAAGTGGAATAAGCCTATTTCTTAGTTCTGAGACTAACACTTGAATTGGCCATTTAGTTATGCAAATAAAAGGCAAAGCTCAAAATTGGAAATGGGAACCAAGGCAGATACTCTTTGTTGGCTAACTTGAGGCTTCGTAGTTAATGATCATGTCTGCACTGTACTGGTTCTCAAAGTGATCCTGAGATCCTTTCGGGGGAGTCTGTGAGGCAAAAACTCATTTTATAATAATACTAGGGCAGCATTTGCCTTTGGCACATTCATCTTCTTGCAAGCATACATTCAAGTTTTCCCAGAACTTTATGATGTGAAATAATGAGACAGATTACGGGAGCAGATAGGAAAATCCACTTGTCTTCTATTAAGATGCATAACAAAGAGATGTATGAAAATGCAAAGCAATTCTACTGTATCTACTGTTTTTTTTTGGAGCTAGTTACATCTCATAAAAATTTATCTTTAATCTGTATTCATATGCAGGGTTTGTTATTGTTATTTTATTTTTAAAAAATTTGTGTTTATTTATTTTTTAAGATTTTATTTATTTGAGAGAGAGAGAGTGAGTGGGAGAGAGCACAAGCCAGGGGAGGAGCAGAGGGAGAAGGAGGAACACGTTCCTTGCTGAGCAGGGAGCCCGATGTGGGACTTGATCCCAGGCCCCTGGGATCATGACCTGAGCTGAAGGCAGCTGCTTAACCAACTGAGCCACCCAGGCAATCTGTTAAGGTTATTTTAAGGTGAATTAAGCACTAGATGTGGTGCATAAACAACAAATTCTGGAACACTGAAAAGAAATTAAATAAATAAATAAAAATTAAAAAAAAAGAACTATATATGATTCAAACCTCCCCAAAATAAAGTGAATTAAGAAATACTCTTAAAATTTATCAATTTCAATCCCAAACATGGTGAATATTAATAGATCCAAGCTTGATAAAGAGAAGTTCTTTATGATTACTCAATTTTTACAAGAGCATAAAGGGGTCTTGAGGCCAGAAAGTGTGAGAACCCCTGGCACATCACGCATGTGAGCTCGTGGAAGTGAACAGAGGACAGACTTGGGGCCCGAAGCCACCAGCCGGCTTCTCTGATGGGCCACTCTTTCTGTGCAGTAACTTGTGCTTTGGCACCCCTGCAGAGGAGCTCTGGGAACCGATAGCTATTTCCAATCCCCACCCCCTTGTCTGCCTCCCACTACAGAAACTGAGGAAAACAAGCAAACAAATAAACAAGCAGATATTTGCTTTCCTGGCCAACTTTATAACCAGAAGCGTCCATGCGTCTTCGTTCTCCCCACTGAGACATGAAAGGAAGTGGGTGGGAGCTGTTTCAGAGAAAGCATTTGCTTCCTTAATGAAGGAAAACCATGCAGGCATCACCCCTCCCTCTCCTCCTTGCCTTGAATGCCTGGAGCTGAGGCAGCCATATTAGACCTGGGAGGGGCCGAGGATGTGGCCTTTTCAGATGGTGGAGTGGGAAAACCAGCCTAGATGGCATCGTTGAGCTCCAGGGCCATCCTCCCCTGCCCCACGCCCCAGCCAAACTCCATACCTTGGGAATGGCGACCTCCCCACACAACGCTACCTGGAGAATCAAACCTTCCGGGACCAGCTTCTTTCCGGCAATAGCTCAGATCAACCTCTCCTGGTCTGAGCCTCAGCTGCTTTTGATGGGACACATGACTATGGTTCCAAACTCTTAGCACTTTGTCTCCGATTTGGACATTTCTGGATTGGTGTTCATCTCCATTTTCAACTCATGACAGCCTGTGGAATTCAGGGTTCTTTCTACCTTGGGCCTCTGTCCATTGTGTCTCCCACTTAGTTTAAACGAAAATCTCTCGCTTTTGGTCCTGGCCCCCGGGAAACTTACAACTCCTTCGGGATCCAGTCCCCTGCAAAGAGGAGGCACAGGGAATACGGTGGCCACTTCCTGTGAACCGTGACAATCATCCTGAAGGAATCTCATGTGTGAAAATAATGTCTGAAAACAGGCACCCAGTCATTAGGGATTACTATTGTCCTGAGTTCCAGTCTCTGGTGGGTGTCTTAGGGTAGAACTGGACGCTGAGGAACCAGCCTGCCTCATCCTCTTTCTTGTCCCACTCTCATTCTTCACCTCCTCTTATGCCTTATTATGTTCCTTAAGATGGCTTTAACATTTGCTCTTCATTGTTTCACTGGTATAGAATTGTGTGTGTGTGTGTGTGTGTGTGTGTGTGTGTGTGTGTGTGTATGTGTGAAGAGGAAGGCAGGAATGTGTGTGAGGTGGGAGGGAGGTGTGATACCCACAGTGACTTTCCCCAGACCCCATTCCTCAAGTGTGGAGAGGCTCTTAACTGACAGAGACCACCTTGGGGCCCAGGACAGATACACTGCATGGGAAGGGATGAGGAATGTAGAAGACGGGCAGCTTTTCTTCCTCAGGTGATAGAATGTGGAGGGGATCTTTCCAAATCCACACTTATCCTCTTAGTCTCCATTTTTAGTTTCCAATTACCTGGTTCTCTCTTTCAGATGCAACTTGTATAATACAAACTCACCATATTCCATGTGCTTTCTGAAAAACTTAGTTTCTGACTTTTATTCCAAGATGTAGCTGTACGCTGAGTAGCCAGGCTAGGGCTCCCTTCTAAAGTCTAGACAAAGAGACTGTGGACATGCTATTATTAAGTGCTCAATCTCTATCTCTCTCTCTCTCTCTCTCTCTCATGGCTTTCCAGGAAGGATGACTCTTGTTCACTAGATGAGCATACTCAAGAGAAGGCCAAAAGATGGACATCTCCTGTCCATGCAGACTGTTTCAAATAGCCTATCTTTGCTAATTCCAGTGACGTATCCGAGGGAAGAGAGCCACCCCTCTGTGCTTTTACCCTCCCTTCATCCAGGTGGCTGATCCGTCCAGCATTCACGCTTGGTTCCTTTTCCCTGTATGTATCCTGGAGACAAGATGGGTTCAAAGCATGGAAGTGAATGATGCTGACTGGTTAACATGGGAATCTACCATAGGACGATGGCCCACCCACAGAGCTTTGCCTTCTCTTTCTCACCACCAGCTTCTTTGTGTGGTCATCAGTCAAAATCCCTGAGACCCTGGATGCTTAGTGGGGGCCTGTGTCTAAAGGCTGACTAAGTCATGGCAGCATGGCTCCAAGGAGGGTCATTCAATTCAGGACACCACCAGCTGACCTGCCAATGATGACTTCTCCTGACTTATGGCTGCAAAGCTTCCTGAGGAAGAGGATCTCTTTTGTAAATTACACAAAAGTCTCCCTGTATACAAACAATGGGCCCCTGGGTACAATTCCTTCAGAGGAAAAGAAGGACTGAATTTCAGAATCACTCCACACTCCAGGGTTTGGGGCCAGGCAGGGCCTTCCCAAATTCATATCTGAGATATATCTTGACCTGAGGTAGAACTGTCTTTTGCCTGTAATTTGGTATTGGAGAAAGGAAATAGTAAGAAAAAAAGAAAACCTTATTGTCAGTGCACCCAATTTAGCTGCCTTGTGGTGTATTTCTTTCCTGTAAATATCTTATCTCCTCAACTAAATTTCAGCCTTCTGTGGAAGAAATTACATTTTTGGCCCTTCTGGATCTCCAAGATGGAATACCATGTCTGTGAGTAAGGTGTGACCCATCGGTAGGGTACTTGTCCCTAGCACAACTATTTACAGCCTTCCCCTTCAGTTCCAATGTATCCAAGCGTGAACAACAAATTTTCCGGTTGCCCCATGAAGAAATGACCGTGGATGCAGATGATGGTAGAGAAGCATTCTTTTTTTCTTTAAAGATTTAATTTATTTATCAGAGAGAGAGGGAGAGACAGAGAGAGAGAGAGATCACAAGCAGGAGGAGCAGCAGGCAGAGGGAGAAGCAGGGTCCCCGCCAACCAAGGAGCCCGATGTGGGACTCGATTCCAGGACCCCGGGATTAATGACCTGAGCTGAAAGCAGACACTTAACTGATGAGCCATCCAGGCATCCCGAGAAGCATTCTTCATGCTGCATGTTATCTGGCTACGCTTTTCACTCTCCCTTCCTTCTGCAATGTTGCAGCCAGATTTTTTTTTAATGTTTGTTTATGAAAACAACAGAACCACGCAGTAGTGTTTATTTCACATAAAAAATATAGAACTGCAATTTTCATTTCATCTCCAGCAGCATGTTAGGATAAGATAATGATCTCCTGAAAAGCTGTATGCAAAATCTCGTTCTTCTCCTTTTGGATCCTCAGCTCCCAGAGTCAAGGGCAGAATCTGGTTGGCACAGAGATGACACGGAACAGATTCAACATTCTTCCGGTAACCTCAGCTAACCCTTTGGGTCAGAATGTAAGAGCATTTTAAAATCAGCAGGTGACACAATGAGACAGCAATTTGGTTACCTGATATTTTAAACATCATTCTAATGAGTTGCGTAAGGAAGACATGTTTCCAGATATCAATTATCCTTGGTACCAAAGACATTAAGAAATTAAAATTTTATTTACTCCCTATGAACCAATGAAGATGTGATTCCCCCAAATCAATGTGATTTTAGGATTTAGATTCTTGCTTCGATTCTTTTGAAAATAGCAGATACAGCCTTGATTTGACTTGAACACGACTACATTCCTCTGGCTCCCATCTGATAGCACAAATTCATTTTCCAGCTTTCCTAACATTATAAACATTTCCTCTGGGAGAACTGGAAGATAGAATTTGCTTTTATTTTCTCAGGAGCTGTACATAAGCCTGGTCTTTTTGTTCTCTCTAATATTCTATCCAATGGTGGCAACAGGCAATGGGCACATTTGTGAGAATTCTCCCTTTGGAGACATCTCTCCAAATCTTTGTGGGACATCTCTCCTGTGCACAGAGACCTGCTTTTGAGATTAGAAGCTGTTGCCACCTAAGAACCTTAAATGGAAGAAATATATCAAGTTCTCACTTGGAGGAGACAAAACTCTTACGGGACAAGAGGATTCAGAATCAACCCTGTGGTCAGATTTACCTTTCTAGAGTCTGTATATCTTTGACAGAAGTGATGCTGTAGACATCTCCTGAAAAGCACAAAACTTCAGAGGTGAGTGGTGTGTTCAACTATCCTTCTGCTGTAGAATAAAAGCCAACTCTTGGGTGGAACCAAAGTAATATCTTGTTGGCTTCGGTAATACATCTTACCCAAGTATAAGCATGCTGATACAGTTTTTAATCCTCTTATGACTTGGTTTGATTGAATTTTGATTCTGGCTTCTATTTTTGGTCACCTTCTTCTGGAAAGCATCTTATATTCTCCACAAATATCATGTAGAACCTGCCTCCTGAAGTGGTTCTCAGTCTATGCTCCTGCCAAAATCCTGTTGCTCCACTTGCTGCATTTAGGTGTTCTGCTGGAAAATTCAGAGAAGGGTGACTGTTTTTTAACTTTCAGAAAATGGTAATTCAGCAAGTAGAATTTTCTCAACTTTAGTTTTTTATAATTTTCTTTAAACTTAAGAACTTGGTGGGGCACCTGGCTGTGTCAGCATGTGACTCTCGATCTCAGAGTTGTAGGTTTGCTCCCACACTGGGGGTGGAGATTGCTTAAAAATAAAATCTTAAGAGGAAAAAAAACCCAACTTAAGAACTCGAGTTGACCAAAGGCAAAATGAATGAAAGTTTAGTAAATAAATAAAGACAAGAAACTATGTTGAGATAGGTTTTCTGCTTACCTTTGTTATGTTCATATTTTTATAATTTTTATATTGTACCTGTTAAATAAAATTATCTTTCCTTTTAGCCAAATTGCATTGGTTTTGATAAGGAAATTGAATATAACCGTAGGTATCAAGGCCTATGACAGTTCAGCACTCAATAAATGTGTGTTGAATTTTTGATTAATGGGTGAACACATCATGGTCTTCCCAGACAGCATGGCATTCTGCAAAAGAGTAGCCTGCCACCTACAGAAGTTGGCAAGTCACCGACCAACCAGGAGAGATGAAGAGAAGCTAGGTAGTTTTTTGCCTTTCAAAGAATTGATTATCTTTGGCAAGATACAGTAGGTAAAATACAGCCAGAACACAGATCTCTGTACTACTATGTAGAGAAAGATAAGCGTCAAGAGAGGTGTTTCTCAATGGCCAGATGAGTAATTCTATCTGATTGGAGGTGATCAGGACAGACTCCAGAGCTTCTTCTGGGCTCTAAGGACTAACCGGATGTTGGTGAACACAGGTGAAATGTGTGGAGTGAGTCACAGGAGCAAAAGCAACAAGTAGAAAAACATCAGTGCAGACTCAGCAAATATTGAGATCTGTTTGGTGTGTGTGAGTTGCAGCAAACTGTGGCTCTTCCGTAGGAAAAGGACTACAGGATAAAGGGTTGTGGTGAATTAGGCCAACGATGGCAACCACAGAAAGGTTTGGAATGGAGGAGGTAATGTGTGTGGTGCTGCTCTTTGGGAAGGAAGGTCAGTCTGGGTGAGATTGTTTGTTTTCCATAGAAAGTGGGTAGGATCCCACAATTCTTCCTGAGAGGAAGTAATGATTTTTTAAAAAGATTTATTTATTTGAGAGAAAGAGAGACAGAGAGCGTGTGCATGAGAGAGAGAGGGAGAAAGAGAGCAAGCATGAGTGGAGGGAGGGGTGAAGGGAGAGGGAGAATCAGACTCCCTGCTGAGCAGGGAACCTGACTCGGGGCTCCATCCCAGGACCCCAGGATCATGAACCGAGCCAAAGACAGACACTTAACTGACTGAGCCACCCAGGAGCCCCAAGGAAGTAATGATTAACAGTGATTCTATGCTCTTTTGAGTCCTTATTTCACCGCTATACAAAGGTCATTATGCAATAAATATTGATCCTTGAGAATGAGCTGTTGATGTCACCCTTAAGGAGAAAGTAAAGACACATCTGTCAAAATCCTTGAGACCCTGGATCCTTAGTGGGAGCCTCTGACTAAGTCATGGCCTCACGGCTCCAAGGAGGGCCATTCACCTCAGGGCACCACCAGCTGATCTGCTGATGATGGCGTTTCCTGACTTACGGCTGAAAGTGTCATGAGGAAGAGGCTCTCTTTTATAAATGACACCCAAATCTCCCTGTATACAAACAATGGGAGCCTGGGTACAAGTCCTTCAGAGGAAAAGAAGGTTAACCTGGTTGGTATTTTTAAAGTGTCTTTTCCATGTTAGATGAAGGCTAAATAGTCCCTTCATTTCTAGTCTGCTAATGACTCATCCTTCCAGTCACTCCTTACCACACCTAGTATCTCAAAATTGGCGGAATCATTCCGCTCTTGGTGGGCATCTTCACATGTCTCCTGGCTACCACCTAGAGACCGAGAAACTTTCTCAGTCTGGTAAAATCTCAGTGTAGGCCGTGGTTCTTCCAGTTTCCCCTTCTTTTTGTCTTCCGGGCAAAACGTGTTCAGGTTGCATATTTCTATTGGTTAAATGTCAGTTATCCTAGGGAAGCAAAACAAATGGAGTCTTAGCTTTGCACTTCCCTACACTGTTGACACACACAGCTACAGGACTATATAAAACCCTAGTACTATTATCAGCTCTGACCCAAAGGAAAGCATGTCAAGAGGTATGCCAGTGTAGGAAATCCCATCCTAAAAAAAGAAGTGGGTGTCTTCATTTTGCTTCCCTAGCTCTGACTCTGCTAACAGTTGGCTTGGTTGTGTCATTGGTTTCACTCGGGCAAGCTTTTAGGGAAGGCCTTATAGGATCTCTCCTCTGAGGGGTAAGATCAGGTGGCTGCACAGTCTGAGAGACAGGCTGAATAGACAGAGCTCTGCATGCCATGATTCAAATGGTGAAGTCCTCTATTCTCAAAAAAATGGTATATTCACATAATAATTTTGCTTTCTCCCTGAAGGGATTCTTCTGGGTGTAGACATTCCTGCAAGATTCTGTTAGTGCATTTCTGCCTAGAGGAGTGAGGAAAGCCCAGTGTGCTGAGTGTGCAGAGAAGAGGGAGCAAATGAACAGGAGCAGAGGGATGACACCAGACCTCACAATGACCACTTGTGCACGAGCCTGAGGGCTTTCCTGCTGGCTTCTGTTAGCTGGATTAGCAGACTGGCAAAATGCTTGTAACTAAAAGAACAATTGCTATTTATTTATGTATTTATTTATTTGAGAGGGAGAGCGTATATGAGTTGGGGGAGGGGCAGACTCCACACTGAGCAGGGAGCCTGACGCAAGGCTCTATCCCAGGACCCTGGGATCATGACCTGAGCCGAAGGTAGACACTTAACTGACTGTGCCACTCAGATGCCCCTAAAAGAAAAATTTCTGAGCAAGCCTGTTTCATGCTCTTAGTAGTGGCTTTCCAAAATGACCTTTGTTCATTCACCCAAAGTGTATTTGTAAAACCCACACTGTGTACAAAACCAGCTACAAAATTTAGGGGACCCAGTGCAAAATTAAATTACAGGGGTTTTTGTTCAAAAATGAAGAATTTTAAGTGGTTGATGACAGCAGAACATTAACCAACCATGAAACCCTTCTGAGGGGTGTGGGGAGGCTCATGAGACTGCACAGATACCCATGAAGTGGCCCAGACAACCGGTAAGCTTTATTCACCAACTGTCTTTTGGCAAGAGTTTTCTCAACTGCCACCGACTAGTGTTTCTCAGGCATGAGGTCCCCTGGAGAGCAGCATCAGCAAAATCTGGGAACTTGTTAGCAATGCCCAATCTTGGGCCCTGATCTGTGTTTTAGCAGAGCCTCCAGGTGATTCTGTCTCTTGCACAAGTTTGAGAACCACCACCACATGTTGGGTTGCAATGACTGAAATGTTGGATTTTGGAATGGAACCCATCCTGGGGGTCATGTGGCTAACCATCTCATGGTATAAGGAAATCAAGGGCAGGGTTAAGGGGAATGAGGCATAGAGTTCACGTGTTCGTCCATGGAGTAATTTATAGAGCACCAAGTGGTCTATTTCATTAATTACTCATAGTCATCTTCCCAGTAAAGCCAGCTCATATCCCAATTTTAAAGATGAGGAAATCGAAATGCCAAAACTGTTCAATGAGTCGACAAGTGGAGCTGGGATTAAAACCCAGAGCTCTTAAATCCCCTACCCTTGGCCTTTAACTTGGCCTTCAGGTAATATGATCCAGCTGACAGGTGAGCTAAGCTGCTCTGCACCCTCCCATGGCATTAAAACCAGTGTGAACCATCACAGTGTGATCAGCGGGAAATGCACAGTTCAAAGTGGTGCAGTCTGGTGTCATGACAAAGGCTGCTGAAGGGCTGTGCTGTTTTTGAGAAACTGGTATTTATGAGACTGAGTGTACGAACTCCTGGATCTCAACACCACCCCAGAACGGAGGCTTGTGGTTTACTATCCTTGTCTAAGCAGCCAGCCTGAGAGTGGGCTCCACACTCGAAGGTTCTTTGGGAGACCTGTAACACACTCTTCTGTATGGTCAGGTCTGCCCCTTGCATTCCTGTCATTAAGTCACTTTCAAAGCCTTCACCCCAGCTTATCATTTTTTCCATTCTTAGGCCAAGGCTATTTGTAGTTTCCCCACCTGTCACCATGTGTGTTAGGCTGCAAAGGGCAAGGTCAGCTTCATTAATAGCATGGTACCAGCTCGAGCTGACTTAGAGCCCCATGCTTTCTCTGAATGTTCCATTTGAGGGACCATTCTGAATCCCCACAGTTTTTCAGATGCACACTTTCACTTGGATTGGATAATACATCATGAGCTAGATATATACTAAGTTAGTTTCTTTGAGGGCCTGACTTATTCCCCTTATTTGTAGATGAGGAATCTTACTAATTGCATAATATGCTCATGGTTAAAGAAGTTACTGCATGAGTCCAAACAATACAAATGTTATAAAAGGATTATTGTAGGAAAAATACTTACGGAAAGGAATCAGGAAAACATGTGGAATAGAAAATAAGAGGAAAACCTAATTTTCAGAGAACAATTTAGAGTTTAAAATGAAGAATAGTCAGCAATTCAACAATTAAAGTGGGAACATTTGGAGAGTAATAATAATAATAATAAAAACAGATTGCATCATAGACCAAAATGTACAATGCAAATGTGTGAAGTTGCTAGAAGATAGCAAGAGAAAATCCACATGACCTTGGGTTTGGTGATAAGTTTTTAAATACAACACCAAAAGTCAATCCATGGTGGTGGGGGGAGATATAAATAAGACTTCATTCAAGTCAAAAAAATTTCTGAGAATGAAATGACAAGCCACAGACTGGGAGAATGTTTGCAAAAGACATATCTGACAAAAGACTGCTATCCAAAGTGTACAAAGAACACTTAAAACTGAACAATAAATGTTTATAGTAGCAAAAGCCCAGATGTCTAACAACAGATGAATGGATAAAGAAGACGTGGTTTATACATACTATCTATATCTATATATACGTGTATATCTATATCTATATCTATATCTATATCTATATCTATATCTATATATGCAGCCATCAAAAAATGAAATCTTGCAATGATATGGATGGAACTGGAGGGTATTATGCTAAGCAAAATAAGTCAATCAGAGAAAGACAGTTATCATATGATCAGTTATGATCATATGATCTCCCTGATATGTGGAACTTAAGAAACAAGGATGAAGATCATAGGGGAAGAGGGGAAAGTATGAAACAAGACAAAACCAGAGAGGGAGAAAAACCATAAGAGACTTAATCTCAGGAAACAAACTGAGGGTTGATGGAAGGTGGGGATGGGGTGGCTGGGTGACGGGCATTGGGTTGGGTATGTGTTATGGTGAACGCTGTGTGTTTTGTAAAACTGATGAATCACGGACGTGTACCCCTGAAACAAATAATACATTATATGTTAATAATTTAAAAAACCCCAACCATAGGAAAAGAAACAACCCAACTTAAACATGAGCAAAATATCTGGACACTTCAAGGAAGAAAGTATAGTGGCAAATACATAGGTGAAAAGATGTTTTACATCACATGTCGTCAGGGAATTGCAAATTAAAATAATAATGAGATACGACCACATATTTAGCATGGCTAAAATCCAAAGCACCAACAACACCAAATGCTGACGAGATCTGGACCAGGAACTCCCATTCATTACTGGTGGGGAAGCAAAGTGGCACAGTCACTCTGGAAGACTTACAAATCTAAATACACCTTTGGGAGTGTCTTACCAAACTCAACACACTCTTACCATATGATCTTACCATATGATCCAGGTGTTCAGTATTTACCCAAATGATATGAAAACTTACATCCACATGAAAACTTACTTATGGATATTTTTGGCAGTTTTATTCATATTTGCCAAAACTTGGAGGCGAGTCAGATGTCCTTTGGTTGGTGAATGGATAAACACATGGTGGTACATCCAGGCAATAGAACATTATTTGGTGATAAAAAGAATTGAGTTATCCAGTCCTGAGAAGACATAAAGAAATCTTAAATGCATATTGCTTAGTGAAAGAAGCCGACGTGAAAAGGCTGCGTGCTGTATGACTCTGACTGTATGGCATTCTGGAAGAGGCAGAACGATTGAGACAGTATAGAGATCAGGACCTGACAGGGGTTTGCGGAGACAGAGTGATGAATAGGTGGATTTGGGGGCCTTAAAAAAAATATTTTATTTATTTATTTGACAGAGAGAGAGCACAAACAGGGGGAGCAGCAGAGGGAGAGGAAGAAGCAGGTTGCCTGCCGAGCAAGGAGCCCAATGCGGAACTCATGACCTGAGCCGAAAGCAGAGGCCCAACCATCTGAGCCACCCAGGCACCCCGTATGGGGCATTTTTAGGGCAGTGAAACTATTCAATATGATACTGTGATGATGACTACATGTCATTATCCATTTGTCACAGCCCATAGAATATACAATACTGAATGTGATCCCTAATGTTAATTATGGATTTCAATTAATAATAATGTGTTAATATTGGTGCATCAATGGTAACAAATGAACCACACCAATGCAGGATGTTAATATCTGGGTCTCTGGGAGGAGGTATTTGCAAATGACATATCTGGTAAAGAATTCATATCCAAAATATATAAAGAACTGATATGATTTAATATCTAAGACACAAAAAATCCAGTTAAAAAATGGGCAGAAGACATAAACAGACATTTTTTTAAATTAGTTAATTTATTTGACAGAGAGAGAGCATAAACAGGGGGGGCATCAGAGAGAGTGGGAGAAGCAAGTTCCCACTGAGCAGGGAGCCTGATGCAGTGCTGGATCCCAGGACCCTGGGATCATGACCTGAGCTGAAGGCAGATACTTAATCGATAGAGCCACCCAGGCAACGCTGAACAAACATTTCTTTAAAGAAGACATACAGGGGCACCTGGGTGGCTCAGTGGGTTAAGCCTTTGCCTTCGGCTCAGGTCATGATCTCAGGGTCCTGGGATCCAGCCCTGCATCGGGCTTTCTGCTCAGCTGGAAGCCTGCTTCCCCTTCTCTGCCTGCCTCTCTGCCTACTTGTGATCTCTGTCTGTCAAATACATAAATAAAATCTTAAAAAAAATAAAGAAGACATTCAGATGGCCAATAGATACATGAAAAATAGCTCAACATCAGTGATCATCAGGGATCATCAGGGAAATCCAAATCAAAACCACAATGAGATATCACCTCACACCTGTCAGAATGATTAAAATAAAAAACACAAGAAATAACAAAGTGTTGGTGAGTATGTGGAGAAAGGGGAACCCTCATGTTATATAAGACTGATGAATCCCTGAATTCTACCTCTGAAATGAATAATATGCTATATATTAATTAGTTGAATTTAAATAAAAATAAATTAATTAAAAAATAAAAGATTACAGTAATTTAAAAAAAGAGAGAGCAAGAGAGAAAGGGAAAACCTCATGCATTGTTGGTAGGAATGCAAACTGGTATAGCCACTCTGGAAAACAGTATGGATGTTCCTCAAAAACTTAACAATAGGACTACTCTACAATCCAGTAATGACCCTACTGGGTATTTACCCAAACAATACAAAAACACGAACTCAAAGGGATACATATAACCCTATATTTATTGCAGCATTATTTACAATAGCCAAGTTGTGGAAGCAGCCCAAGTGTCCACCAATGGATGAGTGGATAACGGAGAGTGGTACACACACACACACACACACACACACACACACACACGGGAATATTATTCAGCCATAAAAAGAATTAAATCTTGCCATTTGCAATAATAGGGATGGAGCTAGAGAGTATAATGCTAAGGGGAAAAGTCAGGCAGAGAAAGACAAATACTATATGATTTCAAGCATATGTGGAATTTAAGAAACAAAACAGGAGCAAAGGAAAAAGAGAGAGAGAAAGAGATAAACCAAGAAACAGACTCTTAACAACAGAGAACACACTTATGGTCACCAGAGGGGAGGTGGGTGGGGGCTGGGGGAAATAGGGGATGGGGATTAAGGAGTATACTTACCATGCTGAAAATATAAAATAAAATAAAGTGATAAAAACGAACAGGGGTGCCTGGGTGGCTCAGTGGGTTGGGCCTCTGCCTTTGGCTCAGGTCATGATCTCAGGGTCCTGGGATGGAGCTCTGCATTGGGCTCTCTGCACAGAGGGGAGCCTGCTTCCCCTTCCCCCTCTGCCTGACTCTGCCTGCTTGTGATTTCTCTTTCTCTGTTGAATAAATAAATAACATCTTAAAAAAAAAACACAAATAATAGGGGTAACCATTAGGGGCTTAGGTGAGGGAATAGATGGGAACTTTCTGTACTTTCAGCCCAATTTTTCTGTAAAGCTAAAACTGCTCAAAAATAAATCTTTTAACTAAGAAATTATATAAACTTACAGCAGGATAAAGCATTAATGAAGAATAAAGGATCCTACCTCCGCATTTCTTGTTGTGTGGAATATACGTTTTCCTTATTGTTTAAACAACTTTTAGTTAGATTTTCTATTACTTGAAGCTGAAAGTGTTCTGACATAAAACACATTTTCCATTTGTTTTTGGTGGTGGTGTTTTTAGAATCACACCCTTACCTCACTCCGTATCACTTTAATACATACATTGTCAGCGAAGAGATGAAAAACATTGTACCCTTTTTATGAAGAGAGCACAGATACATATCGAGTATATAAATGGATACAGAGGGGCTTCTGGGTGGTTCAGTCAGTTAAGTGTTGGCCTCTTGGATTTTGGCTCTAGTCACGATCTCAGGGTCATGAGATCGAGCCCCATGTCGTCGGGGCTCTGAGCTCAGCAGGGAGTCTCCTTGAGATTCTCTCTCTCCTTCTCCCTTTGCCCCTCCCCTTGCTTGTGCATGTGTACCTTCTCTCAAATAAAATAAAATAAAACAAAATAAAATAAAAAACCAGATATACAGATTATCTCTTGTATTTCAATATCAATGGAGGAAAAAGACTAAAAAAGTCTCGGATGAGGCTTTATGAAAAATTGGTTGAGAAACACTATTTTCACATAAAAGATGTGAAATTTAGATAACACCATGATGTACCAAAGAGAATATTTGATTTTTGTCAAAAGACCAGGTATATGAACTTGGTTTAAAGTCACCTAAACCAGGTTACCAGAGAGGAGGTGGAAGAGGAGATGGCTGAAATTGGTAAAGGGTAGTAAGAGTATACTTAGGTGTATAGAATTGTTCACTCACTATAGTGTCCTCCTGAAGGTAATATAATGCTATGCCATAATTATACTGAAATCTAAAAATGAAAAAAAAATAAGTAAAGTCACTTGAATCACTTGTCTATAAAATTGGGGGATCGTACTGTTGATCTCTAAAGGTGTATTCAGGTCCTAATAGTCTGTAATTTTGTATTTCATTCCACAGATATGAAATTTTCTAGCATTAGAGTATAGTGCTATTGAAAACAATCATAGAGCCAAAAACACCACTTAGCTTTATAGTGAAGGAAACAATATAAAAATAGAATAATGTTGCCCACAATGGAAGTGACAGCTATTGGCCTTTAGTTTTCGAAAAACTTAGAGAGCTTTGGGAGCTCTTCAAGACCATGCCCTAGAAAACCTATGTTGATTTATCTTGCCCTTGGAGATAAAGTTCTGAAAACCTAATGCAACTGGTCCCAAGGGTGATTTAGGTGTGATGGGGGCATTTTTGGCATTTTTGGTTGCCTTTTCCCAGGGTATGTCACAACTCATCTCTCTCCCCATCTCCATCCTCCACCTCCCCCACCTAAACATACACATAGTCGGGCACACATCAGTTTGCCTCAACTAATATACCAGTGGACATTGTATTTTGTAATGGAGGTGGACAGAAGAAGCTGTGGTTCAGGAGGGAGCATGAGAGAAAGAGGATGGAAAGGATGGATTGGCTGTTTATACACTCAGACTGGTGAAGGAGTTTTGAGCGGGAGTATGAAGCCTAGAAGTTGAAAGAACTCTTCAGGAACAGAGAGTCAAGGTTCAAGCAGAGCTCAGTGATGTTCCAAATGGGAGGGTTGACAAGAAAGCCCATTTCCTGTCTTCAGCACAGACCCTGATAGTACCCTGACATCCCAAGTCCTGGAAACTTTGGGGCTATGGGGTTGTTGCCCTACTATTGGATGATCACTGAAAGCAGCTTCTGGGGTCCTTCCTTAGACAAGTGGCAAGGAAGGTTGGGCTGGCCCTGTGGGGAAGGGAAGTGAACAAATCACTTTGTGAGCCCATGAGGATTAGCCCCTAAAATTTTCTAGAAATGACTGTGGGACACTTCCAGGGGACCTAAGATGAGGCTGTTATGCTCATGACAGTGTTGAGCCAATCAATGCATGAGTTAAAAATGACCTCTGGTTTCATCATGTTTAATAGATATAGAGCTCCAATTTGGGAAGATGAAAAGTTCTGGAGATGGATAGCATTGACATACTTAATGCCATCGAACTGCACTCTAAAAAAATGGTTAAAGTGGTAAATTTTATTTTGTTTCCACTCAATAAGAAAAATCCTGCAGAAATGCTAATGGCTCATCATCTTGTATTACTACAGTCTTCTTCATAAATAAAATTAATAAAGCTGAGGTCTGGGGAAGAAAATTGGATTAATACTTCTGGGACTTTCTTATCTGTAAAGATGCTCTCCAGTTTCTTCTAAACCCCCCAGTTCCAAGCTTCCATAAAATTCCATGGCTTAATTTGACAGGGATATTTGCAAATAGGAAGCAAAAATGAAATGGAAGCTTTTGCGTCCCATTTTATCACTTTGAGTAAGGCTCAGTGGGAGTTGTGTCTCTATGATCTGGAAGTGGTCCTCTAGGAAAAGAGGCCCAAATGTGAAGGAGTGTGTTTGTTCCTGGTTCCATTTCTAGTATTTTTGCCCTTCCTGGACAGCACTTTTTTAAAAAAGATTTTATTTATTCATTTATTTGAGAGAGAGAGCTTGAGTGTGAGGAAGGGCAGAGGGGGAGGAAGAGGGAAAGAATCCCAAGCAGACGCTATACTGAGAAAAGCCCAGTGTGGGGCTTGATCTCACCACCCTGAGATCCTGACCTGAGCTGAAACTAAAAGTCAGATGCTTAGCCAGTTGAGCCACCCAGGAACCCTCTGGGCAGAACTTCTGGGACCTCTCACACCCCCAACCCTTCCTCTCACTCTGGGCTGATGTCCTTGCTTCCTTTAGTTCAATGGTGACTCCAAGAGCCATCAGATGTGAGTGCCTCCTCCTCCAGGGACCAAGCCCACAAGCCAACCTGCGTCTGTGCATGTCTTCTCTCTGGTCCCTCCTCCTTAGTGGAGACCCCGTCCCTTCCATGTGTGCTCAGCACCCCCTCTTGTGAGAGACCCTGCCCCATTTCCCATTCTTTCCTGGAAACACTGCTCTTCTCCTCCCCCCTGGACTCTTTTCTTCAACATTCAACTTTGCTTTAATGTGTTTTATTTTTCTAGTTCCCTCCCTTTTTTTCTCACCTCTTTTTTTTTACTTACTTGATAGACAGAGATCACAAGTAGGCAGAGAAGCAGGCAGAGAGAGAGGAGGAAGCAGGCTCCCCGCTGAGCAGAGAGCCCAATGCGGGGCTCAATCACGGACCCTGAGATCATGACCTGAGCTGAAGGCAGAGGCTTAACCCACTGAGCCACACTGGTGCCCCCCCCCCTTTTCTCACCTCTTTATGGCTAAAGTAGTTTTTCCCTCAATCCAATTTTCCCCCTTTACTACTTTAGAAGGTATACATTGTTTTTCTACTTTCTACAGTGACTACGTGCAAATAAAACATGATACATAAGTTAACATCTTCTAGGGGTTCCTGGATGGCTCAGTGGACTAAGAGTCAGTCTCTTGATTTCAGCTCAGGTCATGATCTCACGGTCATGGGATCGAGCCCAGGGATGGGCTCTACACTCCGTGGGGAGTCTGCTTTTCTCTCTCCCTCTGCTTTTCCTCTGCCCCACTCAGTCTTTCTCTTTCTCAAATAAATAAATAAAAATAAGTTAACAGTTTCTAGAGTTATACAACATCATTATCTTCCTCCTGGAGAATGCAAGGGACTTAGTCACTACAGTGCCAAGCACCTGTTTCTGAGTCACATGCTATTGTTGTCATGCCTTTAAGTTTCACCCAGGTTGTTTTTAAAAAAAGATTTTATTTATTTAATAGAGAGAGACACAGAGAGAGAGGGGGAACAAAAGTAGGGGCAGTGGGAGAGGGAGAAGCAGGGAGCTGAGCAGGGAGCCTGATGTGGGACTTGATCTCAAGACCCTGAGATCATGACCTGAGCCGAAGGCAGACACTTAACTGACTGAGACATCCAGGTGTCCCTGATCTTTTTTTTTCTTTTTTGGTCATAAAATAAAATATATATGACATAAATTATACCACTTTAACCATTTCTTAAAAGATTTTATTTATTTAATTGAGAGAGATCACAAGTAGGCAGAGAGGCAGGCAGAGAGAAAGGGGGGGGGGAACAGGCTCCCTGCTGAGCAGAGAGCCCAATGCAGGGCTTGATTCCAGGACCCTGAGATCATGACCCGAGCTGAAGGCAGAGGCTTTAACCCACTGAGCTACCCAGGCGCCCCACCATTTTAACCATTTTTAAGTGTACAATTCAGTGACATTCAATATCTTCACCTCACTGTGCTGCTATGACCACCATCCGTCTGCCAGACCTTACCCACTAATTAATTCACTCATTCCCTTCTCCCCCAGCTCCTGGCCACCACCACTCTATTTTCTGTGTGAATTTTACTGCTCTAGGTACCTCATATAAATGGAATCATACAGTATTTGTTCTTTGTCTCTAACTTATTACACTTAACATAATGTCTTCAAAGTAGCCTATGTTGTAGTATGTGTCAGAATTTCTTCCCATTTTAAGAGTGAATAATATTCTTTCCTTTTTAAGGATTAATAATAATAATAATAATAAATTAATATATATAAATAATACATAATAATATATAATATATATCATATTTTTCTTTATTTCTCTGATGATAATGGAATTATTATTATTTTTAATTAATATATAATGTATTATTTACTTCAGGGGTACAAGTCTGTGAATCATCAGTCTTACACAATTCAGAGCACTCACCATAGCACATACCCTACCCAGTGTCTATCACCAAGCCACCCTATCCCCCACCCCCACCCAGCCCAGCAACCCAGTTTGTTTCCTAAGATTAAGAGTCTCTTATGGTTTGTCTCCCTCCCTGGTCCCATCTTGCTTCATTTTTTCCCTCCCTTCCTCCCATGAAACCCCCACCCTGCTTCTCAAATTCCTCATATCAGAGAGATCATATGATAATTGTTTTTCTCTGACTGACTTATTTTGCTTAGCATAATACCCTCTAATTCCATACACATTGTTGCATATGGCGAGATTCGGGGTTTTTGATGGTTGCCTAATGTTCCATTGTATATATACACCACATCTTTAGCCATTCATCTGTTGATGAACATCTAGGTTCTTTCCATAGTTTGGCTATTGTGGACATTGCTGCTATGAACATTTGGGTGCACGTGCACCTTTGGATCACTACATTTGTATCTTTAGGATAAATACCCAGTAGTGCGATTGCTGGGTCCAACTTTTTGAGGAACCTCCATACTGTTTTCCGGAGTGACAGCTTGTATTCTCACCAACAGTGTAGGAGGGTTCCCCTTTCTCTGCATCCTCACCAACATCTGTTGTTTCCTGACTTGTTCATTTTAGTCATTCTGACTGGTGTGAGGTAGTATCTCACTGTGGTTTTGATTTGTATTTCTTTGATGCTGAGTGATATTGAGCACTTTTCATGTGTCTGTTGGCCATCTGGATGTCTTCTTTGCAGAAATGTCTGTTCATGTCTTCTGCCCATTTCTTGATTGGATTATTGGTTCTTTGGGTGTTGAGTTTGCTAAGCTCTTTATAGATTTTGGATACTAGCCCTTTATCTGATATGTCATTTGAAAATATCTTTTCCCATTCTGTCGGTTGTCTTTTGGCTTTGTTGACTGTTTCCTTTGTTGTGCAAAAACTTTTGATCTTTTTTTAAAAAAAGATTTTATTTTATTTATTTGACAGAGAGAAAGATCACAAGTAGGCAGAGAGGCAGGCAGAGAGAGAGAGGGGGGAAGCAGGCTCCCTGCTGAGCAGAAAGCCTGATGCGGGGCTCCATCCCCGGACCCCGAGATCATGACCTGAGCCGAAGGCAGAGGCTTAACCCACTGAGCCGCCTAGGTGCCCCAAGCTTTTGATCTTGATGAAGTCCCAATAGTTCATTTTTGCCCTTGCTTCCCTTGCCCTTGGCAGTGTGTCTAGGAAGAAGTTGCTGCGGCTGAGGTTGAAGAGTTTCTTGCCTGTGTTCTCCTCAAGTATTTTGATGGATTCCTGTCACACATTGAGGTCTTTGAACCATTTTGAGTCTATTTTTGTGTGTGGTATAAGGAAATTGTCCACTTTCATTTTTCTGCATGTGTCTGTCCAATTTTCCCAACACCATTTGTTGAAGAGGCTGTCTTTTTTCCATTGGACATTCTTTCCTGCTTTGTCAAAGATTAGTTGACCATAGAGTTGAGGGTCCATTTCTGGGCTCTCTATTCTGTTCCATTGATCTATGTGTCTGTTTTTGTGCCAGTACCATACTATCTTGATGATCACAGCATTATAAGATAGTTTGAAGTCTGAAATTGTGAATTCACCGGCTTTGGCTTTCTTTTGCAATATTCCTCTGGCTATTCAGGATCTTTTCTGGTTCCATATAAATTTTAGGATTATTTGTTCCATTTCCTTGAAAAAAATTGATGGTATTTTGATAAGGATTGCATTAAATGTGTAGATTGCTTCAGGTAGCATAGACATTTTCACAATATTTGTTCTTCCAGTCCATGAGCATGGAAAGTTTTCCATTTCTTTGTGTCTTCCTCCATTTCTTTCATGAGTACTTTATAGTTTTCTGAGTACAGATTCTTTGCCTCTTTGATTAGGTTTATTCCTAGGTATCTTATGTTTTTGAGTGCAATTGTAAATGGGATCAACTTCTTAATTTCTCTTTCTTCTGTCTTGCTGTCAGTGTATAGAAATGAAACTGCTTTCTGTGCATTGATTTTATATCCTGTTACTTTACTGAATTCCTGTATGAGTTCTAGTAGTTTTGGAGTGGAGTCTATTGGGTTTTCCACCTAAAGTATCATATTATCTGCAAAGAGTGAGATTTTGACTTCTTTGCTGATGTAGATGCCTTTTATTTCTTTTTGTTGTCTGCTGAGGTTAAGACTTCTAGTACTATGTTGAATAGCAGTGGTGATAGTGGACAGTCCTGCTGTGTTCCTGACCTTAGGGGAAAAGCTCTCAGTTTTTCCCCATTGAGGATGATATTCACTGTGGCTTTTTCATAGATGGCTTTGATGATATTGAGGTATGTACCCTCTATCCTAACACTATGAAGACTTTTGATCAAGAAAGGCTGCTTTACTTTGTCAAATGCTTTTCAGCATCTATTGAGAGTATCCTATGGTTCTTGTTCTTTCTTTTACTAATGTATTGTATCACATGATTGATTTGCAATTGTTGAACCAATCTTGCAGCCCAGGAATAAATCCTACTTGGTCGTGGTGAATAATTCTTTTAATGTATTGTTGGATCCTATTGGCTAGTATTTTGGTGAGAATTTTTGCATCCATGTTCATCTAGGATGTTGGTCTGTAATTCTCCTTTTGATGGAGTCTTTGTCTGGTTTTGGCATCAAAGTAATGCTGGCCTCATAAAATGACTTTGGAAGTTTTCCTTCCATTTCTGTTTTTTTGGAACAGTTTCAGAAGAATAGGTATTAATTCTTTAAATGTTTGGTAGAATTCCCCTGGGAAGCCATCTGGTCCTGGGTTCTTGTTTGTTGGGAGATTTCTGATAACTACTTCAATCTCCTTACTGGTTATGGGTCTGTTCATGTTTTCTATTTCTTGCTGGTTAAATTTTTGTAGTTTATATGTCTCTAGGAGTGCATCCATTTCTTCCAGATTGTCAAATTACCTGGTGTATAGTTGCTCATAATATGTTCTTATAATTGTATTTCTTTGGTGTTGGTTGTGATCTCTCTTCTTTCATTCATGATTTTATTAATTTGGGTGTTTTCTCTTTTCTTTTTGATAAGTCTGACCAGGGGTTTATCAATCATATTCTTTCAAAGAATCAGCCCCTAGTTTCATTGATTTGGTCTACTGTTCTTTCAGTTTCTGTTTCATTGATTTCTGCTGTGATTTTTATTATTTCTCCTCTCCTGCTGGGTTTAGGCTTTCTTTGCTGCTTTACCCCCAGCTCCTTTAGGTGTAGGATTAGAGTGTACTTGAGATCTTTCTTGTTTCTTGAGAAAGGCTTGTTTTGCTACATACATTCTTCTCAGGACCACCTTTGCTGTGTCCCAAAGATTTTGAACAGTTGTATTTTCATTTTCATTTGTTTCCATGAGTTTCTTTAATTCTTCTTTAATTTCCTGGTTGACCCATTCATTCTCTAGCAAAATGCTCTTTAGCCCCCATGTGTTTGAATTTTTTCCAACTTTACTCTTGTGGTTGAGTCCTAGTTTCAAAGTACTGTGGTCTGAAAATATGAAGGGAGTGATCCCAGTATTTTGGTCCTGGTTGAGACCTGATTTGTGACCCAGGATGTGATCTGTTTTGGAGAATTTTCATGTGCAGTAGAGAAGAATGTGTGTTCTGTTGCTTTGTGGTGGAATGTTCTGAATATATCTGTGATGTCCATCTGGTCCAGTGTGTCATTTAAAACCTTTATTTCCTTGTTGTTCTTTTGCTTAGATGATCTTTCCATTTCAGTGAGAGGGGTGTTAAAGTCCCCTATTATTATTGTGTTATTGTTGCTGTGTTTCTTTGATTTTGTTATTAATTGGTTTATATAATTGGCTGCTCCCATGTTAGGGACATAGATATTTAAAATTGTTAGATATTCTTGTTGGACGGACCCTTTAAGTATGATATAGTGTCCTTCCTCATCTCTTATTATAGTCTTTGGCTTAAAATCTAATTTATCTATATAAGGATTGACACAGTTTTCTTTTGATGTCCATTAGCATGGTAGATTGTTTTCCACCACCTCATTTTAAATCTGGAGGTGTCTTTGGGTCCAAAATGAATTTCTTGCAGACAGCATATTGATGGGTCTTTTTTTTTTTTAAATCCATTCTGCTACCCTGTGTCTTTTGATTGGGACATTTAGCCCATTTACATTCAGGGTAACTATCGAAAGATATGAATTTAGTGCCATTGTATTGCCTGTAAGGTGACTTACTGTATGTTGTTTCTGTTCCTTTGTGGTCTGTTACTTTTAGGCTCTCTCTTTGCTTAGAGGACCCTTTCAATATTTCCCGTAGGTCTGGTTTGGTGTTTGCAAATTCTTTTAGTTTTTGTTTGTCCTGGAAGCTTTTTATCTCTCCTATTTTCAGTGACAGCCTAGCTGGATATAGTATTCTTGGCTGCATATTTTTCTTGTTTAGCACTCTGAATATTTCATGCCAGTCCTTTCTGGCCTGCCAGGTCCCTGTGAATAGGTCTGCTGCCAGTAGAATATCTCTACCATTGTATGTTATAGACCTCTTGTCCCGAGCTGCTTTCAGGATTTTCTCTTTGTCACTGAGACTTGTAAATTTTACTGTTGGATGATGGGGAGTGGACCTATTTTTATTGATTTTGAGGGGGATTCTCTGCTCCTCCTGAATTTTGATGTTTGTTCCCTTCACCAAATTAGGTAAATTCTCTGATATACTTTGCTCCAATATACCTTCTGCCCTCCTCTCTCTTTCTTCTTCTTCTGGGATCCCAATTATTCTAATATTGTTTCATCTTAAGGTATCACTTATCTCTTGAATTCTCCCCTTGTGGTCCAGTAGTCATTTGTCTCTCTTTTGCTCAGCTTCTTTATTCTCCATCATTTGGTCTTCCATATCACTAGTTCTCTCTTCTGCCTCATTTATCCTAGTGTAAGAGCCTCAACTTTTTATTACACCTCATTAATAGCTTTTTAAATTTCAACCTGGTTAGATTTTAGTTCTTTTATTTCCCAAGAAAAGGATTTTATTTCTCCCCAAAGGGATTCTCTAGTATCTTTTAAGCCTGGATAGCACCTTGATAATCTTCATTCTGAACTCTAGATCTGACATGTTACTAATATCCGTATTGATTAGGTCCTTAGCAATCAATACTGCCTTGTTATTTTTTTTTTTTTTGAGGTGAGTTTTTCCATCTTGTCATTTTATCCAGATACAAATAGATGAGTGAGAGAACAAAATACTAATAGGGTAGAAACAACCCCAGAAAAATATACACTAACCAAATTGAAAAAGTCTTGAAACCTGGGGTGGGGGGAGAGAAGAATGGAGAAAAAAATATATATATACATACATACACACACACACACACACACAAATACACACACACACACACATGTATATTACACAGGTTAATAGAATAGAGCCATACACTTGATTCTGGGTGTATTTTGGTCTGTTAGAAGAAACTGCCTCCCAAATTTTAAAGAAAGAAAAATATATATACACAAAATAAGGGTAAACACAATGAAGGGATGGAATATGACTGTAAAGATGAAAATTTAAAAAGATTCTAAAACAGGAATTGATAAGAACTTGGTTGAAAAAAGAAAAAAATGGAAAGAATGTGATCAAGCTGGAAACTAGAAAAAACCATGTGCTGGATTTAGGGTATATTTTGACCTGTTAGGAGAAACTGTATCCCAAAATTTTAAAGAAAGAAAAACCTATATGTGGACAAAAAATAAGGCTAAATACAACGAAGGGATAGAATATGACTATAACAATGAAAATTTAAAAAGATTTTAAAAAGGTATTGGTAAGATAAAATAGTTAAAAGATGTTAAAATAGGAAAGAGGAAAAAAATTTAAAAATAGAATGAGAAAAAAATAAAATTAAAAAAATTTAACTTTGAAAGACTAAAGAATCACGGGAAAAAGGCAATGAATTCTATGTGTTGCTTTCCTCTACCTCTGGAATTCCACAATTTGCATTGGTCTATGAAGTTGGTCTTCACTGGATATTCTTGCTGATCTTCTGGGGGAGGCGTCTGTGGCAGTGATTCTCAAATGTCTTTACCCAAGGTGAAATTGCACCACCCTTGCCAGAGGCCAGGCTAAGTAATCTGCTCGGGTTCACTCTCGGGAGTTTTTGTTCCCTGAATGTTTTCTGTAGAGTTCTGGAGGATGGGAATAAAAATGGCGGCCTCCCAATCTCTGGCCTAGAGGAGCCAAGAGCTCGGCGCCCTGCTCCTCAATGCGCCCTCGGAGAAAAGCAGTCAATCTCTCCCATCTCCTTGGTCTCTGGCTGCACTCCATGCTCACCCAGCCTGTGACCAAGCATTTCTATCTCTGGTGCATGGCCCCTTTTGGAGTCTCCAAACCCAGCAGATTCCTCCTGTGCTCCTGTGCAACTCCTCCCAGTGGACAAAAGTGAGTCTCCCTGGGTCCCTGCTTGAAGAGTAGTGGTCTGACTGTGCCTCAAATCATGGTTTAAGGTAATCCCAAGCTGAGAGCTCACTCCTCGACTCCATCTCTGTAGCCAGTTTCCCCGCTCCAATACCTGGGAGCTCTGCCACCTTCAGACACCCCCAGTCTTTCTGTGACTCTGAGGGACCTGAGACCTCACTGTTACTGCGAGGGCTCCACCTCCCCTCCCCCTTAGCCTCTGGAATGATGTTGCCCCATGAGTGGACTTCTAAAAGTTCCAATTTTGTGCTCTGCTGCTCCAACTCTTGCCAGAAGCCAACCCCTTCCTCATGGTCTATCTTCCCGAATATCATCTTGGATTCACTTCTCTGCACATCCTAACTTCCAGAAAGGGTTGCTTCTCTGTTCCTAGAATTGCTCTTCTTCTCTTCGATCTCCTTTGAGTTTGTAGGTGTTCAGAATGGCTTGATAACTATCTTGATGAACTCCTGGGACCCAATGATATTATGTCTTCTACTCCTCCACCATCTTGGTCCTCCCTATATCACATTTTTCTTATCCATTCATCTGTTAATGGACACCTGAGGTTGTTTCCACCTCTTGGCTATTGTGAATAATGCTGCTATAAACATAGATATAATGAGTACCTCTGAGTCCCTGCTTTCAATTATTTTGGGTTTTTCCAAATAATACGGTAATTCTATGTTGCTAGATGTTATGGTAATTCTATATTTAATTTTTTGAAGAACGACCATGCAGCTGCACCATTTTATATTTCCATCAACAGTGCCCCGGGGTTCCAACTTCTCCACATTCTTGCCAACACTTGTTATCTCCTGTGGGCGGTTTGTTTGGTTTGGTTCTTGGCTTTGGAGGTTTTTGTTTGTTTTTGCTTGCTTTTTTTGTTTGTTTTTGTTTCTGTTTTGTATAGTAGCCGCCCTAATGGGTAAAGGGTGACAGATTTGGCTTCCTTTTAATTAACATGACATTTCCTCATTTACATTTTGTAAAATGTCAATGATGGGAAAATATGTTCAATATGGAAGACCCCATTTCTGTCTGGAAAAATTCCAGAAACATGGCTGTGTGTTCACCCAAATAGTCCAAGTGCTCTGGCACTGATTTCTCTTGTGACATTGGGGCTTTGTAAGATCAAATGATTTGGAGGTTATAAAGGGGAATTGAAATAGTGTTCTAGTTACGTTTGTGCTTTTATTAGGGCAGAGGTTGCCAAATGTTTTCTGTGATGGGCTGGATAGTAAATATTTTTAGGTTTTGTTGGCTATGTATGGTCTCTGTTGCAGCTACTCAACTTACTGTACTTACAATAATATAATTATTATTATAATTTGTACAGATATTCCATTGTATGTCTATTCTACCTTGATTTTTTAACCTCAAGACATTATTATTTTTGTTTTGTAGGTTTTTTCTTTTAAACCCTCTTTTGTCTGTCTATATCTGGAAGGAGGAGGGGCAGAGGAAGAGGAAGAGAATCTTAAACCTCACTGTGGGGCTCAATCTTATGAACTTGAGATTTTTACTTGAACCAAAATCAAGAGTTGGACAATTACCCAACTGAGCCACTCAGGTGCCCCTCATAGTTTTTTTTGAAAGAGCACCTGCATATTTGTCATGTTTTGGGGTGTGCTTTCTTGTTTCTCAGAACTTTTGACTGAGTTTCCTTTCCTTGAGTCTGAAGTACATTCTTTAGAATATCCTTCTGTGAGGGTCTATTGATGACAAATTCTCTCAGAATTTTGCTTTCCCTAAATTTTTTTTTAAGATTTTATTTACTTATTTGACAGAGATCACAAGTAGGCAGAGAGGCAGGCAGAGAGAGAGAGAGAGAGAGAGAGAGAGAGAGAGAGAGAGAGGAGGAAGCAGGCTCCCTGCTAAGCAGAGAGCCCAATGCAGGGCTCAATCCCAGGACCCTGGGATCATGACCTGAGCCGAAGGCAGAGGCTTTAACCCACTGAGCCACCCAAGCGCCTCCCTAAAATGTTTTTAATTTACTTGCCAGAGTACTCAAAGTTACTCAAAGCCAGTTTTGTTGAATATGATTTATGTTGATGGTAATTTTCTTATAACATTGTAAAGTGTTATGGGTTCCATACTTTTCTCCTGTCTTCTGTTGTTGCTGCTGAGAAGTCATTGTGAACCTAGTTGTTGATTGTTTGTGGTAGTCTATCTGGGTTTTCTAATTGACTTATCTCTCTCTCTTTTTAAAGATTTTATTTATTTATTTGAGAGAGAGTGATGAGAGAGAGAGAGATAGGGAAAGCACACAAGCAGGGGCAGAGAAAGAAGCTAACTCCCCTGCTGAGTAGGGAGCCTGATGCAGGATTTGATCCCAGGACCCTGGGTTCATGACCTAAACTGAAGGCAGATGCTTAACTGACTGAGCCACTCAGGTGCCCTCTAACTGACTTCTCTTAAGGTGTATTTCTCTTTGGTGATATAAGGTCTATGAGTCTATGTATGAATTCATTTTTTTAAATCCTGTTTGAGGGTCAATAAATTTCCAGAATCTGTTCAAGGGGATCTTTTATCAGTTGGGACAATCTTATGTAATTATTTCTTTGAATACTGCCTCTTTCCCTTTCTCTATGTTGTCCTCCTATAAACCCTACTGGTAATACTTAGACTGCCTCACACTTTCCTCCAAATTTTTTAAAAAGTTTCTTTCATATTTTCTAGCTATTTCTCTCTGTGCTACCTTCCAGATTTTTTTTCCACATTGATCTCTGGTCATTTATTTTCTTTTCAGAATATCTATATTCATTTTCTCTTTCTTCCATAGCAAAATGTAACAATTTAGTGGCTTTGAAAAATAAAAATTTATTATTTCACCAATCCATAGGTGAGAAATCCATTGAGCTTGGCTGTTTTTCTCTGCCCATCTCTCACAAGACTGAAATCAGGGTGTCAGCTGGACTGTGTTCCTTTCTGGAGACTCTAGGGTAGATTCTGCTTCCAGATTATTTACATTATTGGTAGAACTGAACTCCCTATGGCTGTAGGACTGAGATCCCACTTTCTTGCTGGCTGGTAATTAAGGATTGTTCTCAGCTTCTAGAAACTGCCCTTAGTCCTTGGTTCATGGTGTCTTTCTTCTGTCTTCAAAGCTAACAACTGTGGGTTGAGTCTCTCTGACCTAACTCTGACTCCTAATATCTCCTTTGCCTCTCTCCTGCTGCATCTCTCTCTGACCTCAGCTGGAAAAGGCTTTTTACTGTTAAAGGCTCATGATTACACTGGGCCACACAGAGAATCCAGAATAATCTCATCTCAACATTCTTAACCTTAATTACATTTGCAAAATCCCTTTTGCCATATACTATAACATATTCATAGGTTCTAAGGATTAAGAAAATAAACATTTTTGGGGATGATATTATTTGGCTTACTGTAGTATATTTCTAGCTGTGTCTAACCTGCTGTTAAATTATTTTGGATTTTAATTTCCAATTATTATATGGTTTTAAAAGAAGTTCTAATTTATTTCATTATTTTCAAATAGTCTTGTTTTTATAGACCCTTGTATATTCATGTTTTTAATTATCTTTTATTTCTTTAAACATATTAAACATATATTTTTTAAAGATTTTATTTATTCATTTGACAGACAGAGATCACAAGTAGGCAGAGAGGCAAGCAGAGAGAGAGGAGGAAGCAGGCTGTCTGCAGAGCTGAGAGCCCAATGTGGGGCTCGATCTCACGACCCTGGGATCATGACCTGAGCCCAAGGCAGTGGCTTTAACCCACTGAGCCACCCAGGCACCCCAAACATATTTTGTTTTATATCCTGACTTTGACAATTCCAGAACCTTAAATGTTAGTGAGTCTGATTTTGATACTTAAAAAAATTTTTTTATGTGTAAAGTTCTTTCTTTTGCCTTAATTCCTTATGTGTTTTGTGAATTTTGAACATGAGCTCACATCCGTGTGAAGTTAACTGGTGGGGATTTTTTGACACCAGTGTTTCAGGTGTGTGATCCTGTGGACAGTAGTTGGGTTTCCTGCTACCTGGTGGCTGTGGACACTAGCCATTGATGACCACTTTTTGGTTTTGTTTTTATTTAAAAACTTTACTGAAGCATAATTAACATATAATAATGTATACAAAATGTGATAAATTTGCATATACATGTACCTGTAAAACTATCACCACCATTAAGAAAATGAATTTCTCTATCACCTCTCAAAGTTTCCTGGTGCCCCTTTGTAATATCTCACCAATATCTGCCCTTCTCCATCCCCCGGAAAAACACCAATCTACTCCCTGTCACCATAGTCTGCATTTTCTAGAACTTTATATAGATGGAATCATGTAGCATTTAGTCTTTATTGCCTGGCTTCCTTCACTTGGCATAATTATTTTGAGGTTTAGTCATACTATTTTGTGCAGATCATGTGTTCACCCCCCTTTTTTTAATGAAAAACATTCTTTTGTAGGTATATTAGTTTCCTGGGACTTCTATAACAATGAAGCCACTAAATGTCTTTAAACCACAGAAATTTATTCTCTCACAGTTCTGGAGGCTAAAAGACTGAAATCCAGGGAGACAACTCCTGCCGGGCTCTAGGGGTGAAATTGTCCCTTGCCTTTTCCAGCTCCTGGGGCTGTCTACATTCCTTTCCTTGTGACCACATCACTGCAGTCTCTGCCTGTGTGGTCACATGGCTTGTTCCTCTTCTAGTTCCCTTCTCTGCGTGTCTCTTGTATTAGGTCACTTATGATGGTATTTAAGGCTCATCTGAATAATCCAGGCTTATCTCTTTACCTCAGGATCCTTAAAGTAATCTTATACAATGACCTTTTCTCTAAATAAGGTAAATGTCCATCCAGGCATCAGGATGTCTTTGGGAGGCAATTTTTCAGTATAGATATACCACAAGTATTTTATCCATTCACCTAGCAATGGACATTTAGTTTACTTTCAGTTTTTGTCTATTACAAATATGGAAATTCGTGTATAAATCTTCGTAGGGACATATGCTTTCATATCTCTTGGGTAGATATCTAAGAGTGGATTGATTGGAACATATGGTAGGCATATATTTAACTTTTTAGAAACTGTCAAACTATTTTCCATCAGCAGTGTCTGAGTTCCAGTTTTTCCACATCCTGTCCAACACTTGGTATATTAAGTCCTATTTAATTTTAGCCGTTCAAATAGGTATGTAATGTTATCTCGTATTTTTTGTGTGCATTTCCCTAATAACTCTTGAAGTTATGCATCTTTTTTTAATCTTTTTTTTTAAGATTTTATTTATTTATTTGACAGACAGAGATCACAGCTAGGCAGAGAGGCAGGCAGAGAGAGGAAGGGAAGCAGGCTCCTTGCTGAGCAGAGAGCCTGATGTAGGGCTCGATCCCAGGACCCTGGGATCATGACCTGAGCCAAAGGCAGAGGCTTTAACCCACTGAGCCACCCAGGCGCCCCTGAAGTTATGCATCTTTTTCTGTCATTTGCTACCTCCATATTTTTCATTGATGACGTGTCTTTCAAATATATTGCCTACTTTTCAATTGGATTGGCCATTTCCTTATTGAGTTTTGGGACATCTTTACATCTTATTGAGTTTAGGGATATCTAGATATAGTGATTTCACTAAATACAATCCATTAATATTTTCCCTCAGATTTGCTGTTTCTCTTTTTATTCCTCTAACAGCATTGTTTGAAAGGCAGAATTTTGGAATTTTGATGAAACCCAATTTTCCATTTTTTTTCCTTTTGTGGGCAATGCTTTTGGTATTATATCTAAGAAAACTTTGTCTAACCAAAGGGCTGATTATTGGTTCTGTTTTACATTTAGGTCTACAATCCACTTTGAGTTAATATTTATGTGTGATATAAGGTATGGACCCAAGTTTACTTTCTCATATTGTTTATTTTTAAACTTTCCTTTGGTTATTTTTCATATGATTATTTGATTATTTCAGCACCATTTTTTGGCAAGGCTATCCTTTCTCCATTGCATACTTTTGCAACTTTGTAAAAAATCAGTTGCTGGTATATATGTGGGTCTATTTTTGGAACTTTCTACCCTGTCCCCTTGATCTATTTGTCTATCATTATGTCAATACTACATTGTTTTGTTTACTGTAGCTTTATAAAAATTCTCAAAATTAGGTCATGCTCTCCAACTTCATTCTTCTTCATATTTGTTTTGGCCATTATAGATTCTTTATATAATTTTTGAAATCACTTTTTCAACCTCAACAAAAAAATCTACTATGATTTTTTGACGAATCTATAAATCAGTTTAGGAAGAAAGTACAGCTTAACAATATTGAGTTTTCTGACCTGTGAGCACAGTATATCACTACTATAATTTAGGTCTTCTTAAATAAATTTGTATAATTTTCAGTGTATGGGTCTTACATAACTTTTGTCAGATTCATCCCTCAGTAGTTTATAGTTCTGATGTCATTTTTAAATTACATTTTGTAATTGTTCATTGATGGTATATAGACATATAATAGATTTCTGTCCAATAGTCTTGTATCCTGCAACCTTATAAAACCTGTTGGTAGAATTTATCAGTTAAGTCATCTGGTTCTAGAATTTTCTTTATGGAAAATGAACTACAATTTCAATTTCTTCAATCGGGCGATTTAGGACAGCTAGTTTTTGTTGAGTGAGATTTAGCAAGGAATTCTTTCAAGGAATACATCAATTATTACCTAAATTGATAATGGGGGGCATACAGTTGTTCATAATATTCCTATATTATTGTGAGATAACATAAAATATATGTATTCATCTCTTCCTCTAGGTTCCTGGCACAGAGCTCCTAAAAGCCTTGCAATTTCCTAAGTGGTAAGAACACTGGAAGCATATCTTATTTTAATATTTGTATTTAACTCCATTCCTGACACAGCCTTTTAAAACTCTTATAAATTCCTAAGTGGCAAGAGCACTAGGAACACCTGTTGTCCTAATGAGACAACTCTGGGTGGGCTCCTAGATGGGGGCTGGTCACCAGAAAGACCAAGACACAATTGGAAGTTTACAATTTCAGTTTCACCCTCCAGCCTCCAGAGAGAGAAGGGGGATTAGAAATAGAGTTAATAATTAATCATGCTTATGTGCGGAAGCCTCCATAAAATCCCAGTAGCACAGGGTTTGGAGAGCTTCTATATTAGTAAGCACATCCACATAGTGGTGGTGGTGAGGGGGTGATATACATGGGGATAGAAGCTCCTGTGCTTGGATTCCTCCCAGACCTCCCCTATGTATGTATCTCTTCATCTGGCTTTTCATGTGTATCCTTTATTACATCTTTAATAAACTGGTAAACCTAAGTGTTTCCCTGAGTTCTGTGAGCCACTCTACCAAATTAGTCAAACCCAGAGAGGGTGTCATTAAAACCTCCAATGCACAGCTGGTTGTTCAGAAGCACAGGTGATTACCCAGACTTGCGACTGGCACCTGAAGTGTGTGTGTGGGATGGGGGCAGTCTTGTGGGACTGAGACCTTAGTTGGTGGGGTCTGATACTATCTCCAGGTAGATAGTGTTGGCATTGAATTCAATTGGAGGACACCCAGCCGGTGTTGGAGACTTGCTTTTGTTAAGGAAAACCGCCACACTATTGGTGACCAGAAAGGTTAAAAGTGAAGTGTTTTGTGTGAGAGGTAAAGAAACACACAGGAAAGAAAGACACAGTAGGGAAGATCTGAATTTTTCTTTATACAGAGGAAGAAAATTAAAAAAAATTTTTTTTATTCTTTTTCTAATATTTGCAGAATCTGGTATTTGACTCAGAAAACAGATGTGAAAATGGTGATACTCTGGTTACTTTGTTGTTGTGAGTAATAAAGTCCTTTATCTCTGACCCAGTGGTCTCATGTCTTCTGCCAGCCTGAAACTGAAGCAGACTAGATTCTTACCTTGCAAATAGGGTGAAAATCTGAGATTCTTTAGTTTCTGACAACCATTCTTTACTTTTCACCTTTGTGATTTCACATTTAAACTGAATTTCCTCTATCTTAACAAAAGGAAAAGGTAACTTATGGAATGGGAGAAAATATTTTTAAATCATGTAACTGATAAGGGATCAATATCCAAAATATATAAAGAATTCATACAATTCAAAAGCCAAGAAAACATTTTGTGGAGATTCCTTAAGAAATTAAAGATAGAGTTTCCCTATGACTCTGCAATTGCACTACTGGGTATTTACCTCAAAGATACAGATGTAGTGAAAAGAAGGGCCATCTGTACCCCAATGTTCATAGCAGCAATGGCCACAGATGCCAAATTGTGGAAAGAACCAAGATGCCCTTCAACAGACGAATGGATAAAGAAGATATGGTCCATGTATACAATGGAATATTATGCCTCCATCAGAAAGGATGAATACCCAACTTTTATATCAACATGGATGGGACTGGAAGAGATTCAGCTGAGTGAAGTAAGTCAAGCAGAAGAGGGTCAATTATCATATGGTTTTGCTTATTTGTGGAGCATAATGAATAACATGGAGGACATGGGGAGATGTAGAGGAGAAGGGAGTTGGGGGAAATTGGAGGGGAGAGATGAACCATGAGAGACTGTGGGCTCTGAGGAACTAACTGAGGATTTTAGAGGGGTGGGGCGGGGTGGGAGGTTGGATAAACCTGGTGGTGGGTATTGTGGAGGGCATGTATTGCATGGAGCACTGGATGTGGTGCATAAACAATGAATTCTGGAATACTGAAAAGAAATTTAAAAAATAAATAAATTTTTAAAAAAATGACCAGAGGAAAGACATTTTTCCAAAGATATACAGATGGCCACTGTGGAAAGGTGCTCAATATCACTTATCATCAGAAAAATGCAAATTAAAAACTACAGCAAGATGTCACCTCACAGCAGCCAGAATGGCCAGTATCAGAAGGACAAGAAACAACAAGTGTTGGCAAAAATGTGGAGAAAAGAGAACACTCTTTTGCACTCCTGGTAGGAATGTAAATTGGTGCAGCCACTATGGAAAACAATATGAGGATCCTCAAAAAATTAAAAATAGAACTACCCGATGAACCAGTAATTCATTTGCTGATTGTGTGGCCCTTTGCGGTTTCAACTTTTTGAGGAGGAGTCTTTCATTTGATTTTGTCTACTGAGTGTACATTAGCCTTTGTCGTTGGTGCTTCCTGTATGCCCATGAAATCCCATTTTTTTTCTTCCCTTTTTAGCAAAAGCCCTTAGGATGAGATTTGCCTTTAGATGTTAATACTACTTCTCATAGTTCCTACTTTCAACTAGTTTTGCCTTCTGGACATGTCTTACCTTATCGCCAGCTCATCAATGCATAACACAAAGATGTTTTTAAATATTTCATCCAGTCTTCTAATTAATTTATTTTATTGAACTTCTCTCAATCTCCAACACCCATCAGAAAAATTTTGACATTTTCCAGAGGGGAGAACGATGTTGATGGAAGAGACCTTCCCATTGTCTCATAAACTTCACTATGCAGGTAATGACCTTTTTCTGCACACAAAAGCCATCCTATCAACTTCTCATAAGTACCTCGGTTCTATTCTCAGTGGAGTCAGGATTATTCCCTTTCTTAAAAGTGGCTTCTCTATGATGCTAAATATTCACAAAGTTTTTTCCTACATATCTTATGTCCTTTGTTCTTTTTTTTTTTAAGATTTTTATTTATTTATTTGACAGACAGAGATCACAAGTAGGCAGAGAGGCAGGCAGAGAGAGAGAAAGGGAAGCAGGCTCCCCGCTGAGCAGAGAGCAGGACACGGGGGCCGATCCCAGGACCCATGATCATGGGATCATGACCTGAGCCTAAGGCTCACTATGAATCATGTGGTGCTTAGGATTAAAAGCAACACTATCACTTCTGAATGACTGAAAATGGCAGTGGAACTCTGCAGGATGATTTACTGCAACCCTTTGTTTTTGTTGTTGTTGTTGTTTGTTTGTTTTTTAAAATATTTTATTTATTTATTTGACAGAGAGAGATCACAAGTAGGCAGAGAGGCAGGCAGAGAGAGAGGAGGAGGCAGGCTCCCTGCTGAGCAGAGAGCCCAATGCAGGGCTCCATCCCAGGACCCTGAGATCATGACCTGAGCCGAAGGCAGAGGCTTTAACCCACTGAGCCACCCAGGCACCCCTGTCCTTTGTTCTTTATAATACTCCAATACTCCTGGGGAAGTACGCAAGCCATAACCCTAAGGAAGCTAAAGCTTGGAGAATAAAGTGTCCAGCATCACACAATGCTGGCCTTGCATCTAAATTCTCAAGCTCTGGGCGCCTGGGTGGCTCAGTTGTTAACCATTTGCCTTTGGCTCAGGTCATGATCTGAGGGTCCTGGGATCAAGTCCCGCGACAGGCTTCTTGTTCAGCAGGGAGCCTGCCACTCCCTCTGCCTCAGCCTGCCGCTCCCCCTGGTTGTGCTCTCTCTCTGAGAAATAAACAAATAAAATACTTAAAAAAATAAAAATAAAATAAATTCTCAAGCCCTGGCAATGTGAGGATGTGAGTTTGTTCCTTACAGGAAGTAACTTGTTTGTATCCACCTCCAGTTTATTTATTTACTTTTAGTTTAAACACACTCACTGGTTGATAAGATTAAAGGGTTTATGATTGAAACTAGCCCAGAATGTTCACACTCAGTGCTTCTCGATCTTTATTGTGCCTACACACCAGTGGTGCATCCTGTTAAAATGCAGATTCTGATTTGAGAGGTCCCGTCTGCCAAGGGTTGGGCCTGAGGCCTCCCCAGGTGAGATGTGGCTGTGGGTCAACAAAGGACAGACCACGCTGAGTAGCAGGGTTTCAGCAATGTTTGCAAAAGAACAAAAAATTATACGGTACAAGAGGTGGGAGAGTGTGGTTTAAAGTATGCTGGACTAGCGACCAGGTAACATTGCCTCTGATCTTAAAAGAAACACTTCTCTGGGGCACCTGGATGGGTCAGTAAGTTAAGCATCAGCTTTTGGCTTAGGTCATGATCCTGGGTTCCTGGGATCGAGTCCTACCTTGGCTTCCTGCTCAGTGGGGAGTCTGCTTCTCGTTCTGCCCCTCCCCCAGCTTGTGCTCTCTCTCTCTCTCTCTCTCTCTCTCTCTTCAAATAAGTAAATAACATCTTTAAAATAAAATACATAAACTAATAAAACCAACCAACCCACAAAGGAGCACCTGCAGGGTGCTAGAGTTTGAAGTGACCAGAGAGACTTTATAACCCAGCCTTTTCATTTTCTGTATGTATTGAGATCTAGCTCCGAGAGGTAACTCAAGCTGCCCGAGGTCTTATTGCCGAACAGACCCTGGGTCAGCCTGATCTAATACAAGCTCTTTCCTGCCACAGCCCCCTGCCTCTCCAGACCACAGTGTTGGTTAGAGCAGGGGCGGGCCCCTGAATCTCTTGGCCTCAGTATCCTTATCTGTGAAGCATTTGAGCTAGACATGATCTCCAGATTCTACTGTCTTTGATACTCTCGAAGCTGTATCTCCTTTACTTCCCATATTGGAAGAGAAAGAGAAGAAGCAGGTCCCCCTCCTCCTGCAGAACTTTAGACTGAAGGTAGTTAAGCCAAGCACAATGTGGTGCTAAAAATAAAACTTCAAGTGGGAATGTACTCTTCCTGCTCTTGGAAGCGAGTTTCTGATTCTAAGACTCCATCGAGTGAGGAAATTGCATTGCCTTTAGCCTCACAATGCTGTCTTATTGTCAGCTGAGTTGCCTTAAGGAGTACATTACAGGGGGGACTCAGAACTTGGCTTACTTTCTGTGATGGAGAAAACGACAGAAACTCATCCTCCTGTCCCTTATTATACCCCAGTCTCCTGGGAGGAACCTTTAATAGCTCCTCAGTTGTGGTCTTTCTACATCTCCCCCACTGCTGACTTTTAATTTTGTTCAGACTCTCAGGAGCCATTATGAGGGATCAAGAAAGAGACACAGTGTAATGGGTTTTTAAAAAGATGCACTGAAGATTTCTTTTTGCTAAAGGAAGTAAAAATTCTTAGGGATTTTATGATTTTTCCAGAAAGCAAGCATATTTGTATGAATGCACCAAAAGAAGAAACCACGTTGCTCAGCACCACGTACACAACACAGAAAAAGACAAAAGAAGAGGAAAATTTCAGGCTTTCTGCCAGAGAAACAACAAGGCTTTTGGTATGTTCAGTAGACTCATATATCCTGATGAAATTCAAACTAACAGTAACTATTCTGAATCTCCACTAATAAAAGTTGGTCCTACCAATAGGCTTTGTCCTGATCATGGAACCTCACCTAGGCAAACACGCTTGAGTGGAACATTACGCATGAGCTACCCATGCCAAAGTGATGCTTCTCAAATCTTCCTTCCCCAGATCTCCCTCCTCTGCTCCAGATCACAATTTGGCTCTGACTTTTGGACATGACAAAATGACCTCATCATGCTTCCCCCTCCTTCACCATACCTGCTGCTCTTCCTCTGTGGTCTCTAGTACACGCACCACTGACCAAGTCAGGGACTAAGAGGAAGCCTACATTCCTCTCTCTTCCTCTGCCTCTGTTGAATCCATGAAAATATCTTCTTCTGCTTTCCAAATGTCTCCAAGAGCCATCCCAATGGTCACTGTCTTAGCCACCATATCCTTTGCTGCAGGAATGATCTTTCTAACATGGTAATCCAAAGACGAGTTAATTCTCTGGTAGCTTCTCCTGATTGAGGGAACAAATCTTCACTGTGCAGCATGGTATAGAAGGCTCCTCTTCAGTTTTGCAGCAGCTTGTGGGTCCGCATAACCCATCCTGCCACCTGACATTAGATGCTCATGCTCAGGGTTCTTTGGCAGGCCTCTCTACCTTTGCAAGTGTTGTTCCTTCTTCCTAAACACCAATCTCAGCTTCTGTGCCTGGGAAACTCCTGCTTACCTTTCACATCTCAGGTCAACCCCTACCTCCGAAAAGTCGGCCTTGTCTCACCCGAGCAGACTGGAGTCCTGTCTTCCTCTACAGCAACACGTTTGTACATATTTCCATTACACCTTTTGAATTATTTACTGTAGCCCTTCACTTGTGTGATCCTCTCCCCTTTAGTCTGTGAGCACCTTAGGAGACAGACATTTGCTTTCTTCTTGGTATTACCAGCACCTACTATGGTCCTTGGTACTTAGGACATGCTCAAAAGAACATTTGCTCAATAAAGATGTGAATTTTTTGGCCTGCCTTGTCCAAATTGTTTGGCTAAGGCAGAGCCGACTCAGAGATAATTCTAGAAATTCTTCTCTTGTTATATTGGAGTATTCTTAAATTGGAGTGGCCCAGGGAGGTGGGTCATTCAAGAAAGAGTTGAATCTACTTTCCCCAACCACATGTTTGGCAAATTCTTTGGCCTTGGGTTTCCTTATGCTCTCTTGGGGAGAATCACTAGACTAAATTCAATAATTGCATCAAAGGATATTTGACTAACCTGTATCAGAATCAACCAGCTAAAATGAGACAGACTGAGAGAAGACTTTGACAGAAGCAGTAGAACACATGGCTAAGAAGTTTGAAATCAGGGAGACTGGGTGGCTCAGTCAGTTAAACATCTGCCTTCGGGTCAGGTCATGATCCCTGAGTCCTGGGATTAAATCCTGCATTGGGCCCTCTGCCCAGTAGGGAGTCTGCTTCTCTCTCTGCCCTTCACCCCACTCGTGGTCTCTCTCATTCTCTCAAATAATAAAATCTTAAAAAAAAAGAGAGAGAGAAACCATAAGAGACTCTTAATCTCACAAAACAAACTGAGTGTTGCCAGGGGGAGGGAGGGAGGGAAAAGGTGGTGGGGTTATGGACATTGGGGAAGGTATGTGCTATGGTGAGTGCTGTGAAGTGTGCAAACCTGGCGACCTGTACTCCTGTTGCTAATAATACATTATATGTTAATAAAAAAAAAGTTTTTGTGACTAGCAAATGGAAACAACAACAAAAAAAAGAAATTTGAAATCAGACAGATATAGGTTGAATCCTAACCTCAGTATTTACTGTTTGTGGGCAGATTTAGTCATTGATCTGATAATCGACCTTTTTTTTTTTGTAGTTTATATTTCTTCAAAACACAAAAGTTTAATCACAAGAATACAATAAATATCATATTATTCAAAGTTCTACAGAATTAATGGGGACCTATAATCATTAATATGCTAATTTAAGTATTTTACTCATAAAGACTTTGAATGAATTCCATGTATTAGTAATCAAGAAATAGACCCAAATAAAACTTATAAATGTTGAATTTAATTTCAGTAATAATCAAGACAAAAAAAAAGCAACTCACTTGTCACCATACACAATAACTTTAACATAAAAAGTTTAAACTATAGTTTATTGTCAACATTTTCTTCATTGTAAATAGCTCAAAAAAAAAAAAGACATCAGAAATCTGTGAGATATATTTATAAACAAACAAAGCAAGAACATATACTCTCACATTTCTGGTGAGTTAGTTCTTCATTAAATAGGCTCAAGTTATTAGTAATAAAACATAAATTGCAAGAAATCCTTTTACAGAGGTAAGAAAAAACAATTTTGGCTGGAAATGATGATGGTCTCATTTCTTCTCCTAGATATGCAAAAATATGTCTAAATACTTACTAGAGCCAAATCTATCTCAGAAGTTTGGGACACTAATTTTTGTCCATTTTGTTAATACTCAATGAGAAAATACACTTAGAATTAATTAAAACTTTTTTGATGAATAAGGGATAGTAATATCCACCTTCGTAAAAGCGTTAATTTACAGACAGCATTGCATCCTTTGTAGTACACCTTTCAAAAGACCTCTTCATCAAATAGGTTAAGAAAGATAAGAACTGCTGGGCTAAGTAGGGGACTGTTTTATTATGGTCTTCATTTCATCATTATTAAACCTTAATCTCCTATCATGTTCCAATGCATTATGTGAGTGTTCAATCAAAGAAGTTAGGTTGTTCTCCAGAATTGGCTCTTTCCTAAAGGTCAAAACCATTTGCAGCAACCCTGGCGAAGCCCCACGGACTGCCCTTTGGTCGAAGTAATTTTGGGCGATTTTTTTAGTGATTTTTCGGCGGAGTCCTAGTAGCGCTATAATCTTGGACAGGTTATCCCATCTCTCCCGCTAGATTGATGAGATCAGGCATCACTCGAAAGTGGCGCGGAAAGCGCTGAGGCTCCTCATTCAAATTCGTTAGAGCCAACCCCGCCGCCCCAGGGCATGCCAGGGACAATCGATCTTTTTAATGGTCTACTATGTGCCAGAGACTGTTCTACATTCCAGGAATAATGAGATCTGGTATTAGTGACGCACTTTGCACATGCCTAGTACATGCCTATGTCTACATTCTGCATGCCCTCGACACATGGTAGAAGTTATTGTTATAATCCATCTCAGTTCTTACACCTAAAATTCAAACACTGACACCCTAAGGGACCAAAAATATGTCAATATGGTATTCAATGTGGCATGAAAGAGTTTTTGAGGAATTATTCCAGCCAACACCCAAGTTCTTTCAAAATTACAAAACATGGAAGTCAAGATGGCGGAGAAGTAGCAGGCTGAGATGACATCAGGCAGCAGGAGATCAGTTAGCTTATCAAACCATTCCGAACACCTACAAATCCAAAAGGAGATCAAAGAGAAGAAGAGCAACAATTCTAGAAACAGAAAATCAACCACTTTCTGAAAGGTAGGACCAGCAGAGAAGTGAGTCCAACGCGAAGGGAAGATAGAACATGGGGGAGAGGCCGGCTCCCGGCAAGCGGCAGAACAACGGAGCACAAAATCAAGACTTTTAAAAGTCTGGGGATGCCTGGGTGGCTCAGTTGGTTGGGCGGCTGCCTTCGGCTCAGGTCATGATCCCAGCGTCCTGGAATCGAGTCCCACATTGGGCTCCTAGCTTGGCAGGGAGCCTGCTTCTCCCTCTGCCTCTGCCTGCCTCTCTGCCTGTGCTCTCTCTCTCTCTCTAACAAATAAATAAATAAAATCTTTTAAAAAAATGTGGCTTAAAAAAAAAAAAGACTTTTAAAAGTCTGCTCCATGGAGGGACATCGCTCCAGAGGCTAAACTGGGCTGAAGACCTTGCAGTGACAGCGTGGCCTCAGGTCCCGCGGGATCACAGAAGGATGGGGGTGTCTGAGTGTCACAGAGCTCACAAGTGTTAGAGCGGGAAGCAGGCTGCAGAGACAGAGCTGAGGAGTGAGCTCTCAACTCGGGGTTACCTTGAACTGTAATCTGTGACACGGGCTGGTGCTCTGTGCATGGGGTCCCCACAAGATCCGGGGAGACTCCAATCTGGGAGAGCCCAGGGATCTGCGGGGTTCGGAGACTCCAGGTGGGGCTCTGTGCCAGAGACAAAGATGCTTGGTCACAGGCTGGGTGAGCTCAGAGCGCAGCCGGAGGCCAGTGAGACGGAAGTGATTGCACGCAATTTTCTTCAAGTGCGGCCGTGGCTGGGGAGACAGGAGTGATTAAGTGCTTTTCTCTGAAGGCGCACTGAAGAGTGGGGCCCCGAGCTCTCAGCTCCTCTGGGCCAAGATTGGAAGGCTGCCATTTTCATTCCCGTCCTCCGAAACTCTACGGAAAGCATTCAGGGAACAAAAGCTCCCAAAAACAAACCTGAGAGGATTACTTAGCCTGGCCCCTGGTAAGGGTGGTGCAATTCCGCCTGGGGCAGAGACACTTGAAAATCACTCCAACAGGCCCCTCCCCCAGAAGATCAACAAGATATCCAGCCAAGACCAAGTTCACTTACCAACGAGAACAGCGGAATTCCAGAGGAGGAGAAAGCAAAGCATGGAATTCATGGCTTTCTCCCCATGAATCTTTAGTCTTGCAAAGTTAATTAATTAAAAAAATTTTTTTTCTCTTCTGCTAATTTTTTTTAACTTTTACCCTTTCCTCTTTTAACGTTTTTTAACTAGTTTATCTTAATAACTTTCTTAAAAAAATCTTTTTGAATCTTTATTATTATAGTCATATTTTATCCTTCATTGTATCTAACTTTATTCTTTGTATACACATAGGGTTTTTTTCTTCTAAAAATTTGGGGTACAACTTCTTCTAATAGATCAAAATACACCCTAAATCTAGCACCGGGCTTGATCTAGTCTAGAGCCCAAGCAAGTTCTCTCCACTTTCTTTTTTTTTATTCTTCCTATCAACTTACCTTATCAACTCCTTTGTTAGAAATGTAAAAAAAATTTTTTTCTCATCTTCATAGTCATATTCCATCCCTTCATTGTGTTTACCCTTATATATGTTTTTCATTCTTTAAAATTTTGGGAGGTAGTTTCTTCTAAGAGACCAAAATACTCCCAAAATTAAGTGGGTGGCCCTGTTCTAGTCACCAGTCTAATATATATATATTTTTTTTCTATTTTTCTATTTTTTTCTTTATTTGTGTTCTTTTTAAAT
>ML100881.1:11652-29000 GCA_003697995.1 Taxidea taxus jeffersonii | reverse complement strand
TTAATATACAACACCTTACCTTTCCAAGCCAGTAGACTTTCATTTTTGTTTTCTTATTTAATTCTTGCACAAGCTTCATTTTTCCCATTATCACTCCCATTTTAATGATAAAAGTTTAGAAAAACTAAAGTGCTTTCTAAGAGTACATGGCTAAATAGTAGCTGAATTAGAGCTTATAAATATTTAGATTATATGTAAAATTTTATTGCAACAACATATAATGCCACTGAATTTTACCTACAATCTTATTATTAAGCATATGCTTTCCTTTTTAAACTCTTAAGCCCATTTTAGGAAGAAAAATAAAACCAATTCCAATTTTATCTATAAGGAAAAGGATAATCTCACATACCTTGGGATATGTCATTCTCACTTCCTAATATCCCCTCTCTCTAAATTCCAGGGACCCAACAGTAATCCCTAAAAGTTTCAGCACATACCAAATCAAATATATAAAAATATATATAAACCAAACCCCATTATTATTAGTTTAACTGCAACTGCTTTAGCAAAGAAGAGCTTTTATTCACAGTCCAGTAGGGAAAACAGCCTAGGAGAGAAGTCCTCCCTTTGTGAACTAGAAATGATCATTTCCCTGCCTGTCAGAAAACCAAGAATGAGCTCTGCCCTAACAGCTGATTATCTTGAATACTACTGTTTTTAAAAGAAAGACAATTTATCCACCCCGTGCACGGTAGGGGCAAATAGTTATCGATAGTCCCAGACAAAAGGAAGAAATAAGGAGCTGTCTTCATAGGTCCTTATGATGGGCAAAGGCAGCTTTTTCTGCCTTTTCAGTAATGTCAACCCATATAAAGATTCCCCCCAAAGTCTTAAAAAGTCTTTAATCTCGTATAGTAACTTTCAAGGAATAAAATATGATGGCTTAATTCCTATTCCAAATCCTAGTCCAAATAAACACCCCTGAGCACTTCCTAGAAGTTCACGCTCAAAGTAGGTGGTTTTCCTCTGGGGGGAAAAAAAAATCCAGAAGTGTAAATATTGACCTCAAAGTTTCAGTTAAGAACTAAAAACCACACAAACACATGGCACTCTGAGGCAGAATTTAAATTACATACCACAAACCACATATTAACTGAATCTTCTTCCCAAAATTGAAAAAGAAAAAAAAGCATAAAATAGCAAGAAGCTAACTGTCAACAATAGATCTGTTTAGAAAAACTCTCAACGGACGATGAACTGAAACAAAGGTGTAGTTTGTTGCCTTCCCAAACTGCTTAAAGAATAAATTTTTTAAGTTTCATTAAAAAGGCTTTGTTAATTTAATTATAAACTGACTTTCCATTTATTCAGCATCCTCTAGGAGAAAAATGTTTCATACAAATGAGTCTTTTCAACTAAATGAAGTTTATCAACTTAACCACTTTTTTAATGCAGTTATTTTTATAGGGAGAAGATACTAGTATGTATTTTATTTTCCTACTCAAGTAAGGATAGCATTTTGAAACTCTCAGTAATAGACACTTAATCTTAGACAAATTTATAAATTTATAAATACCGAGTGCTGGATTTATAAAAGAAATTAGCAATAGAGCACAAGCCTCCAATGTACACATAAAATATCAGGCACAAAGTATTCACATCGCTATTCAATCTTATACTAAATGAGCCCAAATTGGCATTAGTTTTTAGTTCTTGTCTATTTTTGTTTTTCTATTTCTTCCTTGATGTCAGGTCATCGATGTGGCCATCTCTTTGCAGTCCCTCCCTTGATAGCCCCTTCTAATCAGAAAATAAGTTTATTAGATTGTGTCAAAAGTGTTAAGTAGATACCCTATGAAGAAACCACATTAATTTTAATGCATATTTTTGTGACCTCCATTTGGGCTGCTCAAATGATTTGTTTCCTTCCATTTTCTCAGCTTATTTGTGTGTGCCTTATCTAGTACTTTTAACTATTACAAACATTCCTTCTTAAAAGAAAAGGTAATTAAATGTTTTTTAAAGCATTTTTCCATCATGTATTGTCATTCAAGCAGAGTTTGACAAACATAAAATAATTTGGTAAACTTTTTAATCAATCAAAAAACATTTTCTCTTTACGAAACTTCTTTCTTTCCTGGATGTCAGCTACTCCCCCTCAAAGAGGGTCTATGAGTAGACCAAAAACCATAAGCATAAACCTACAATGTAGAAAAAAACAAAAACAAAAAATCAAAAAACTCCAACAAAACAGAAATGCCAGGTCACATTATATTTCAGTAATGACACCAGCTTTTAGGTACCTCCCTAGTTCTTCAGAAAGGTGGTAGATGATTGTCATTTATTTTAAAGTAAATCAAATTCAAAAATAGCTTCAGGGGAAAGAAAGTGATATAAAGTAATGAAAAATAATAAAATGAAATAGAGCCCTTAGGCTTTCTCTCTTTGTGCATTAAATTAACCAGAATATTAATGAGTTATAGTTGATTTTCTGAGTTACAACTAATTTCATGATAGGTGCTAGCATTTATTTGATAGCAAAGTAGACTCCAAGCTTAATCCTAACATCATCTAAAGAAGTTTTTTCATTTCACTAAAGGAATTACATATCTTTGATGCTGAAGTAGAGGGGCAGGGTCATAGTGGTATCCACGTATATATGGAATTCTTTGTAGTAAAAATGTTAATTCAAAACAAAAAAATTTAAGTCTTGGATTAGTGTGCTCTATTCCTGGTTACATTAACCCTAGCATGCTTTTATAAAGTGAATGTGCTTAGGACTGTAAGCCAAAGGGCATACTTAAGTTTTTCTAATAATTTATTTTTTTATCTCTTAGAAGTGGAAAATAGAGAATATCTGTTGAAGATCTCTTCCACGTAAGTTAATTAAACTTGGAATCTTTGAGTTTAAGTTACATTAAAAAAATAAACGTAAGGTACTCCTATTTAGAAATGTGTGTGTGGCAGACACTGCTATTTGTTCCCTAAAGACACGTTGTTTTTCTTCCTGGACACAAACTAAGTTTTATTTCCCAGCCTCCCCTGTGTGGCATGTGACTCAGGTTCTAGTCAATGGAAGCGGCAAAAACAATGAATACCACTTCCAGGCTTCATGCTAAAAACCTCTCAAATGTGATGTTTCTCCCTTTCTCCATCAGCTAGAAGCAAAGGACACCAAGACCCTAGAGCAGAGGTTCTTCAACTAGAGCTCCAGGGCAGGGGTAACAAAATATGGTCCCCTAACAGCAACATCAACATCACCTGGGAAATTGTGAGAAATGCACATTTTTAGCACCCACTCCACACCAGACCTAATAAATAAAAAACTGGGGGTAGGGCCCAAATATGTGATTAAACAAGTCTTCCAGGTCATTCTAATAAACATTGACATTTGAAGCACTGTTCTAGAGGTTGGAAGAGCCACAATTTCGAAAGCGTCTGGGTCCCTGAGTCAGAGCATGGCATGCTATCCACCAAATACCATGTTGCACTGTTCTCTGAGAAATAAAATTTTGTTATTTTGAACTGCAGAGATTTTACAGCTCATTACAGCAGCAAATCTACCTGATACATACACTTAATAATATCTATTAGAAGTGAACTTGGTTCATCTGAAAAACACAGGATAAATTTGCTATGCACAGGGATAACAAAGTAAGTTACATATATATAAAATACGTTTATTATATAGTGAGAAGTTTGAAACCTTTTTTGAAGAACTTAAAGGATAATATGCTAGGTGAAATAAGCCAGTCACAAAAGTACAAATACTGTGTGATTTCAGTTATACTAGGGTATCTACAGTAGTCAAATTCAGGAGTACCTGGCTGCCTCAGTCAATGGAACATGCAACTCTTGATCTCAAGTTTGTAGGTTCAAGCCCTACAGTGGATATAGAGATTACTTAAAAATAAAATCTTTAAAATAAAAAAATAAATAAAACCTTAAAAATAAGTAATTAATTAAAGTAGTCAAATTCATAGATAAAAGAGAGAAGAATGGCAGTTCCCAAGGGTTAAGGGAAAGGGGCAAAGGAGAACTGTTTAACAAATAAAGTTTTAGTTCTACAAGATGAAGATTCTGAAGATCTGTTTTACAACACTGGAAATATACTTAAGTGCCAAGTTTGACTCCCAGCTCCACGGGGAGACGGAGACTCAAATAAATAAATAAATTTTTTTAAAAAAAAGATTATCTCTAGAATGCAGCTTAGCTATATTTATTTTTAAAAATCTGTATTCTTGGGCCTATTTAACCTCACTTTTGGAAGTTTGTCTTAAATAATCCAGAATACAGATTTAACCACAAAGATGTTTATCACATTACTAAGCAAATAGGCTAACATTCCACTATTATTAGGCATTTGTATATATAAGTACTGTATATATAAGTACATGCACACAATAAGTTAGGCTGCCATTAGAAATCATTTACAGAATAACATTTTTAATTATCTTTGATATAAACATTATGGAGGGGGAACAAAGCACAAAATTGTATATTGTTGTACCAAGTAAGATCTGTAGTCTTCTCTAGGTAATAAGATTGTAGGCAAGTTTTATTTTCTTCCTTTGGTAATCTATATTTTCTTAACTTCAAACAATGAACACGTATAATATTCTTAAAAATTATGTCTCCTCCCCCACCCATATTAGATATAGTAAATTACTATCTCAACTACACATAAGATACATGTAAGGTTGTGGGATAACTTAAGTTTTGCTGTTTTTGTCATTTATATCTGTAATTCTATAACACATGTCATGATAGAATACTTATTTTGCAGAAAGCGCAAATTATTGTCAAGATAAGTGAAAACCAGTAATATTGAGTAAAGATACAAGATCATTTTTCTTTTAATTCCAATCCAACCTTTGTAAACAATGCAAAAGAGTTGAATTAAGTTCAATCAAAAAGACCAGAATCTACCAAACAAGATAATCATAAAATAGCCAACAAAAGTTATCAAGTGATTTCAGAAGGTATATGTAGAAGGACTTTATCAAGCATTCTTAATTGATTTTCAAGAATGACTTATCAAAATGCTATTATTTGAAAAACAAGTATATTTTATCCCTTCTTTATCATAGTTCTAATTTCCAGTAGTTTCTTAGTGATAAAAATGTTTGATAGAAGTAAATAAAATACTTTACAATTAATAACAAAGATCCCCTTAGACTTCAGCTTGATAAGAAAAACAAGACAGAGCAGAGATGTGCTCCTAAGAATTTGTCCATCTCAAAAATAAGCTAAAAGGAAGCAATTACATCAAAACTTTGGGCCTCAATAATAATATAAACCACCAAATAAAGGACTATTTGAAACAAACCTTCAATTCAAAGATTGGAAATTTTTTGGGTGGCACCTTTAAAGATAATCTTACCCTGGGAGGGAAAGGAGGGGAGGCTATGTAATCTTTTAAGGTACTCCACCTCATTATTTTGCTTAAAATGGTACAGCTTATCAATAGTAGAGCAACATTTCAGCCACTAGGTGGCAGGTAAAAAAAAAAAATAAAACGGCTAAAAAACAAAACGCAACCAAAGGATGCAGGTGCAAATTAAGTTACAGACTAGGTTAAGAGATCAAAGGTACCAACAACCCAACTCTTCCAATTCTACAGCAACTGCCAAGAAGTGTGATTAAATGAAGAACATCCAAAGTAGGACTGGCCTTGCCAGGGTTGGGTCTGAAGACCGTCTACTTCTCAGTACTGATACCCTTCTAAGGAAATTGAGATTTGGACTGTGGGTGATTCACATTATAACGTCAAGGAAACAATCTGAAATGAGTCTGGGGAAGAAGAGCTCAAGGATGGAGGAAGAAAATACCTTTTCTTGCGTGTAGTGGAGATGTGGAATAAGAAGAAAATATCCAAAGATACAGAGAACCCACCCACCACCCTCCTCACACTCCACAACCTTATCCCCAAAATACCATCCACACTGCCGAAATTCCACCTAGAAATGCAGAGGACTAACAACATAAACAGACCCCAATATAGACACGTAAATAAAACTATTCTCTAAGAATGTGCACCACTTAATGTCATCAAATTTTAATACCATGGAGACATGACTAGATTACAGTAAACTGTATAATGAACATATTGCTTCATCCATATGGTAGTTATAGGGATCAATTTGTAATTTTGACTCCAGATCATGGGAAGAAAATGCCCCTAACCATAAAATGAGTATCGGATCTGTGAAACCAAGAGTGTTTAAACAGAGACAGATGCATCAATCTGTCACAGTCTGATGACATCAGTCATTAAGACAATATAACTAATTCCCCTGGGCTCTGATTCTAACCTTAATAGACAACGTGCTTATTATACATTTGTCTTCCCATATATACTAATGCAATGTTTTCAACCTCTCCTCTCCAACATAACTAAAGGGGTCAATTTAAACCCAACACTAACAGTGATTCACTAAGGCAGTCATTTTTATCCAGGAGGCATTCCACATATTAAAATTCCCAAGGGACTGTTTGTCATATTATAAAATACCCTAAAGCTCGGGGCACCTGGGTGGTTCAGTGGGTTAAGCCTCTGCCTTCAGCTCAGGTCGTGATCTCAGGGTCCTGGGATCAAGCCCCGCATTGGGCTCTCTGCTCGGTGGGAAGCCTGCTTCCCCCTCCCCCTCTGCCTGCCTCTCTACCTACTTGTGATCTCTCTCTCTGTGTCAAATAAGTTTAAAAACAATGTTAATAAAAAAAAAATACCCTAAAACTCTTGAGATTCTATGAGTTCCTTCCACTGGTTGAGAATTATGGGTCTCCACAGAGAATACATTGACCTAATTCAGTGAATCTGATAAATACATTTCTCTCTACAAATTAAATGTTTGTATTTAATTTGGTTTTTATTTGTTTTTTTTTAACTTTATTTAAGCTTTATTTAAACATATAATGTAACCCCACCACCCTCTCCCTACCCCTCTTCCCCCCACCCCCCTCAGTTTGTTTTATGACATTAAGAGTCTCTTTTGGTTTGTCTCCCTCCCGATCCCATCTTCTTTCATTTTTACTTTTCCTACCACCTTAACTCCCACCCCCGTTGCATCTCCACTTCCTCATATCAGGGTATTTGGTTTTTATATATCAGTTTCTGCACCCCAGATTAATTACAGGTATACTGATAGGCAGAGATGTGCCTCTGATGTGTCAAAGAACCAGCTGTATATATTTAATATGAGTTAGAAGCTTATGACACTAAAACTAGAATAGGCCTTAAATGGAGGTCAACTAATCCAATTTAGTTTAACATTTTCTCAGTGAAAAAATCCCTTTTGTATTTCTCACATTGGTTTAATTTGTTCTACTTCCTACCTAACACCTGAGAATAACTGGACTGATAGTTTACTCCAGAAATGAGGAGGAAAGAGGTGTTTTTAGAATACAGGTCTCTCATTTCTAAAGGTAAGCAAACCTGAGCAGGGCACTTCAGTGAAAGAGGCCACAAGACATACTTTGGGAGATGAAAATGCAGAGTGGAGGGAAGACAGAAGACACAAAGGAAAATGACAAGAGGACTTCACAAAAGAAATCCAAATGGCAACTAAATTAATTAAATAAAAGAGCACAATCTCATTAGCAATAAAAAAATGCAAATTAAAAACATAAAAGATATTAAACACCCAAAAGAATGACAAAAATTAGGAAGCTGGATAATAACCACTTTGGAAAACAGGTGTCATACAAAGAACCCACCAACCAGGGATTTTACTTCTTATTCCCAGAGAAACTCTTTTATGTGTACACCAGGATTCATGCTCATAACTGGCCTGTTTTTACAGAAACTAAACTAGAAATCACTCAAAAATTGATCAAAAGTATCGAACAGACAGGTAGTGATATATGAATACAACTGAATACTATATGGCAATGAAAATGCACAAACTGCAAATGTATGCAACAATATAGACAAATTCCATAGACTTAAACAAAAAAAGCAAGAGAAAAAAGATTGCAGACAGTTTTCATTTAAATGACATTCAAAAACAGACAAAACTAAATTATATTTCTCAGAGATATGTTCACATATGGTCAAATTATTTTTAGAAAGCAGAAGTATTATTGCAAAAGTTATCTTATGTGATTGATTACTCCTAGCAGACTTACCCTAGGAAAGAGATACTGTGACCTAAGGCCAAACAAGGACTTCTAGAGTATCAGTAATATTCTATTTCTTGACCTGGCTGATGATTAGCTCTCCAATTGTTCTTCAAACTATACATAAGTTTCCTATACTTTTCTATAGTTATATCATGTGTCATAAAAAAAAAAATGTTGAAAGAAAGAAGCAAATAAATTTACCCACTTTAAAATTCTACTTAAGGCCAATCTTGCCTTTCCCCACAGACCAGCCTGAAATATCAATTTCTTAAGAAAATACCTTCAAGATTTAATCCTAGGTTATTCTTTTCTTTTTTTAATTTGTCAGGTAGAGAGAGAGAGCGCAGGAGCGAGCACAGGTAGACAGGGTGGCAGGCAGAGGCAGAGGGAGAAGCAGGCTCCCTACTGAGCAAGGAGCCTGATGTGGGACTTGATCCCAGGACGCTGGGATCATGACCTGAGCCAAAGGCAGCTGCTTAACCAACTGAGCCACCCAGGCGTCACTAATCCTAGGTTATTCTAAGGATCAGAGTGTATTAAGCTGCACCCCTAAATTTAACTGTGCTTGACAAATCAGTGTGAGAAATATTTTTGGTTTACATTTTAAATACTCAATTATTATTCCCAGATCCCTTTATACCAACAGCTAAACTTGAAAAAATAGACGGTTTTGTTTAATCCTCTATCTTCCTCTATTCTAACAAAGTAAGTTTATAGAACACATTTCCATTTTGAAGATTTCTGCTATGTTGCTTTCAAGTCTCATTTCTCTAGTAATCAAAGTCTTGGCAATCAGATCTCTTTCCTTTATACACATACAATAAAGTATTGTTATAAAAAATTAAAGTTTTTTGCAATGTAGAATGGAAAGAGCTGGGAAATTAACCATTGTGTCCAGGGTGTGCAGGGTGAAAGTCTGAATGAAAAGCACAAAGAAATAAGAAGATAAATCTTCTCACTAATACAAAAGGCTCAAAAAGTAAACTAATAGGGGTGCCTGGGTGGGAGGCGGGCGGGGGGGTGTCTTACTCAGCAGGGAGCCTGCTTCTCCCTCACCTCCCACTCATGCTCTCTCAGTCTCTCCCTTTCAAATAAATAAATAAAATCTTAAAAACAAAAAGAGGTAAACTAAATAAAATTAAGTTACTGGATAGTTTTTTTGGTCTTTGTTTTCCTGTTTACTTGTTATTGTTTTTTTATTTAATTTCTTTTCAGTGTAACAGAACTTATTGTTTATGCACCACACCCAGTGCTCCATGCAATACATGCCCTCCCTAATACCCACCCCCAGACTCACCCAACCTCCCACCCCCTCACCCCTTCAAAACCCTCAGATTGCTTTTCAGAGTCCATAGTCTCTCATGGTTCATCTCCCCCTCCAATTTCCCTCAACTCCCTTCTTCTCTCCATCTCCCCATGTCCTCCGTGTTATTTCTTGTGCTCTGCTCACTTGTTTTTAAACAAAATGTAAAAAGCTACTCAAGGAATTTAATTTGCAATTAGATTTTTTTTAACTTTTTAATTAATTTTTAAGAACTCTTAAAATTCTTCTTAGATGCAATAAGTACATAAATCTTGAGTGCAGAGCTCAATGAATGTTTACACACACACACACACACACACATACACACACACATACATCCATGTATGAAGATGAAGATACAGACTTAAAGCTAGATTTGAAACTTTTATTAGAAAAAAAAAAACCCAAAGGTTAAATACCACTGGTCCTCTAAAGCAAAAGAAATTTATTTTATTTAGTTAATTTTGTTTTCGTACCTCACAGTCTCCTTGAGCATTTTGAACATTGCACCACCTGGCAACAGGTTCAGGAACCACTTCCCAATCCTCACAGACCTGTTTAAGGATATTCACGAATGTTGTCTTCCCTGAAGCTGTTGTGAGAGGAAAAGAAAATTGAAGAAGGAGACTTAGGGAAAAAAAAAAAGTCAAAACAGTCATCAACTTTTTCAAAATTTTTACCAGCAAAAATACAAAAAACAAAAATATTCAATTTCTTAAACGTTCTCTTTAGATTTGTTTTAATAAGAACTAAAAAGATCCCTACCACTTGTATTAGGCACATTTGTTATTGTTTTTAGCTTATCAAGGCTACAGAACAGAAGAATTTAAAACCTGGTGAAATTGTAGGCAAGGTGTTACAGCAGGAAAAAAAAATCCTAGTCCTAGCTTCACTTTCCTTAACCAAGTAATCAGAGATAACTGTGGGAAATGGTTAAGGCTATTCTTCCATTTAATTAAATATGTGATCTTGGGGAAGTCACTGAATCTCTCTGAGCCTGTTTCTTCATAATACAATGGAAATAATAATAATACCCTCTTTATGGAAACTGTTGTGATAAACAAGCTATGACTATAATGACAATCATTATAGGCTCTCGCCTTTTCAAAATTTTTCTTTCTACTGGCTCTATTCTCTCCGTTTACAAACTTAAATCTTTCCTATCTAAAATCAACTTAGAAACAGCCAAATGAACTATAAAATCAATATAAAGATGTATCCAATATCCAGAGTTTTATAATGAGAATCAGTATGATTATATGACACTAACTGTATAACTAGACAACATTAAGCCATAGTACCCAACAGAAATTATAAAAACATTTTTAAAAAGACCCTTATAAGGAATAGCCATGTTTTCTCTGCTTCACTTTCATGGTTCTATGCACTTATCCAACCCTTTAAAAAAAAGTCCTATGTACTTTGCTTCTCCCTGATCATCACTAGTTTCTGAGACACCTATAGGGAAATAGTTCACAAATAATCAGAACATATTAATTCACTATTTTAATATTACTTGGAGGTACATTCCATTTAACAGTAGTCTTGACCTAGAATTCAACAGAGTGTAGCAACACTCCTAATGACCACCACACCCTTCCTATCTGAAGTCACCAAATGTGGTTATATTAGACATCTCTGGTCAACATAATGTGCTCTCTCTTTTTCTCTCCATATGTATATAAAAATACACACACAGATTAAAATATAAAAAAGCAGCTTCTACAAGCTTAAAAGGAAAGCTTCCACATCCTTATAAATGGGATCCAAAGAGGACAAAAAGAACTTACTTTTGACTTGAATAGCTATATTCAAATCTAGGACATTACACAAGCAATAGAAAAGAAGAAGAAAACAGAAGAACTTTAAAAGATCACACATAAAGGGACACCTGGATAGCTCAGTTGGTTGAGTTTCTGACTCTTGGTTTTGGCTCAGGTCATGATCTCATGGGTTATGAAATCAAGCGCCATGTCAGGATCCAAGCTCAGCTGGGAGTCTGCTTGAAGATTTTCTCCCTCTGCCCCTCCCCTCAGTCTCTCTCTCAAATAAATAAATTCTTTTTTTTTTTTAGAAGATCACACATAGAGCAAAAACAGGGACGGAAGGAAGGGAGTCAATAAGAAGGTAACATACAACAGAGAACTGCTGAGAAGCAACACGCAAAGTCCTGTTATATTATCACCACAGGAAAGGGGGGAAAGTTTTAAAGATAAACTAGATGACCATTAGATTTAATCATGGGAAAAAAGATTGGTGACCACAGATTTCAAATGGAGCATTTAGTATGGTAGGTATGGTAAGCAGAAGCATATAAAATGATCATTGGACATTCACTGAACTAGATGGAAGAAGGAAAGGAAAACATGATGTTCAGAAAGAAGATCCAATCAGGACACCTGGGTGGCTCAGTGGTTAAGCATCTGCCTTTGGCTCAGGTCATGATCCCAGAATCCTGGGATCAAGTCCCACTGGGATCCTGGGATGGAGCCCCACATCGGGCTCCTTGCTCAGCAGGAAGCCTGCTTCTCCCTCTGTCTTCTGCTCCTCCTTCTTGTGCATTCCCTCTCTAACAAATAATTAAATAAAATCTTAATTGGAAAAAAAAAAAAAAAGAAGAAGAGGCATCTGGGTGGCTCAGTGGGTTGAGCCTCTGCCTTCGGCTCAGGTCATGATCCCAGGGTCCTGGGATCCAGCCCTGCGTTGGGCTCTCTGCTCCACGGGGAGCCTGCTTCCCCTTCTCTCTGCCTGCTCGTGATCTCTCTGTCAAATAAATAAAACCTTTAAAATAAATAAAATTTTTTTAATTTTTAAAAAAATTAAAAAAAAGAAAGAGAATCTAAGGAACACATTAAAAAATCAGGCATCAGCCAGAGCCTGAAAGCATTCAAAGCTAGAACATTCAGCTTTCTGTTAACATGCCTGCAAACAGAAAAATTTCATGTGGTCATACTCTAAAATTTTAAGAACAAAAACAATTATTCTTTAAAATCATTCTTGGGACGCCTGGGTGGCTCAGTTGGTTAAGCCGCTGCCTTCGGCTCAGGTCATGATCCCAGAGTCCTGGGATCGGGTCCCACATCAGGCTCCTTGCTCGGCAGGGAGCCTGTTTCTCCCTCTGCCTCTGTCTACCACTCTGTCTGCCTGAGCTCGCTCTCTCTCTCTCTCTCTCTCAAAAATAAATAAATAAATAAATAAAATTTAATAAATAAAATCATTCTTTAGTTCAAGCAGAGTAACAATAGTTACCTGTCATTCCAACCAGATTAATATCTAGTTCCTTAACTTTGGGGAGAAAGTAGGGAGCTAGAAAGTAAGCCAATTATAAATTAATATTCTATGAAAGCAAAGGAGAACAAGGATCAAAGACACTGATGTTAATACTTTAAAAAGCCATGGGACCTAACAGAATTACTAATGCCAAGCAGGTATTATGATGCCAAAAATCATCAGTACGAACTATTAAGATGAGAAGAAGCAGGTAAGGCCTCCATAAATCTAACACAAGGGCGTATTTTAGTAACAAAGTGCGTGAGAAGTTGCATGAGTATAAAATTAAAATGACCAACTGAAGTTCAAATTCTAGGAATCACGAAATAATCTTCTATACACATATTAGCAATTTGTACATTTATACTTATTTGGGTCTTGCAAATAAGGTGGAAGGGAAAGAAATAACAGTGCTAGCACATTAACAGCAACTGACAAAGCCTCAGTGTCAGGAAACAGTAAGTAGTAAGGAACATAATCCATCTAAATAGCAAATTGTTATGTTACAGAAAGACAGGACCAGTGTTACCAGATCTTCAGATATTTGAAGAAATGCCAAGAATCTAGATGCTCACAAGAAATCTCAAAATTTTTAAATACTAGCAATTCATTAATTTCTTTTTTTTCCCCAAATCTATGTGGGCCACTATTGTGCAAATCCGAGACACCAGTTTGCAAGTCCTTCCAGTGTAGGTAATGGAGAAATCAGAGAATTTTAAGTAGGGGATAACACAATTAGATTTGTGCATAGAAAGTCTGCTCTGGAGCTAGTTAAGAGAAACTGGAGATGGGGTGACATATTGGGAAATTATTTCAGGTGCTGGGAAGATTAAAGATGCTTGGGGAGTAGTAACTTTCTAGATATGCTACGTTGCTTAATTGGATTTAGGAAATGGAAGGGGATTAATTCATTGTGGTATTGATGTAAAGGTTGTTCATTTAAATTTACTTTCGAAATGGCTTTGTTCAACCACTTCTTCCTTTACATATGTTCTTCTTTATCCAACATGTAGCTACGGGGAACCCTACTAGTAAACATTCAACTTCAAACAACTTATCCTAAGAGGAAATGAGAGTCTATTATAGGGCTCTTTTCCACTGGTGCCTGAATACTGGAGCAATGCAACAAGATCTCCTCTTTAAGAGTGTGTTCGGCTATTTTCTACTCCCTGGAATGCTGCTGGAGCATCTGCTTTGCCCATCTTTTTAAAGAAGTACATGAGTTTTGAATGCAGTAAGAATTAAAAAAACATTTGCTGTATGCATGAATGACCAGTACCCAACGTGGAGCCAAAAAAATTCTATCAGAACAGGAAGTGTCAGGCATAGGTTTCCTGTGGTAGGAAATACAGAAGAATGTACGTTCTGATGTACCTTGCAAAATGACATGCATGGTATATTCTGTCCTCATCTGGATCAGGAAGAGAAACAGTATGGGTCTTCCGATCATAAGCCAATGTTCACTTGGATGTGGGGGCAAGGGTGAGGGGCGCCATGATATTAAGATCATTAAAAAAAACCTCTTTCCTAGTCTCTTTCCTTGTATGGGGGTGTTTAGAGCCATTTTATCCATAACCGTTACAACGGAAACCATCCAAAGGTTCACGGCTGGGGAGAGAGACTGTGCCAGGTCCATGCACCGGAATACTACTCGGCAATGAAAGGGAGCTACAGACACAAACTACAGGCTAAAGCAGCATTGTGCTAAGTAAAAGACGCGAGGTCACAAGAGGCCACATACTCGGAGTCCATCGATATGACATTCCGGGAAAGGGCAACACTTACAGGGACAGAAACCCAGTCAGTGGTTGCCAAGGGGCAGGAACGCAGAGGTTGCTGACTGCGAAAGGGCACCAGGGCACTTTCGGGGGTGATACAAAGGTACTGAATCTTGACCATGAAGACAGTGAAACAGCATTATATGTTTGCCACACCTCACTGAAGAGGTCACCTAAAAAGGGATAATTTACTGGACGTAAATCACACCTCAAGAACACACACACACACACACCCTCAACACAAAAGCACAACAGCCCTTCCCTGGGCGCAGTCCCAAGGGGAGGAAACTGGCCCAGAGTGCGCCTTCGCGAGGCCGGAACGCTCTGGCGCGCGGCCCGCGGCCCCGAGGCCGCCGCCAACTCCCGGGGAACCGGACAGAAGCGAGGCGCGGCGGGGAAAACGACTTCGGAGCGAAGGGAATTCGAGGCCGCGTCCGCGTCCACACCGCCGGGCTGGAAGAAGGCCCTCACTGAGGAGCAGCAGCGACGCAGGGAAGGGCAGCTGCCGCCGCCGCCGCGGCTCCCCCCGCTTTGGGAACATTTCCCGAGGCTCCTTACCGATGTTCCCTTCGATGGCAATTTTCTTGATGCGGGTCCCCTCAGAGCCGGTCGCGGGAGATGGGCAGCTCCTCTTCGGTGGGGTGGCCATTTGGTCTTGCGGCGGCAAGCAGGGAGGCTGGGCAGTGGCCACAGGTGCGCGCGCTGGGGCTCGCGCCACGGCCGAACGGGACCAGACACGCAAGCTGAGCTCCCGCCGGCAGCAGATTCTCCAGCCCGCGGGTCCCGGGGTTTGATTTTGGCGCGCGGAGGCCGCTGCCGAAGGGGGCGGGACCGAGGCGCGGCCACCCGCCCCGCCGGGAAGCCACGCCCCCTCCCTCTCCCGGGCTGGCGGAGCCTCCGGCGGCTGCGCGCCCGGCACGTCGGGTCACGCGGGAGCACGGGGCGGGGCGGCGCGCGCAGTGGCGCGTCTCTTCTCGCGCCTGGGGTGGAGGTTCCCGAGACCTGTGGGACCGGGGGTGACTGCCGAAGACAGAGGCTGAGCGAGGGCAGGCGGTGCCACCCGCCTTCATCACCATGAGTGGGCCGGCCTCAGCTCTGACGAACTGGCCTTCCCAGTGGGGCCTGTGGAGATAAGCGGAGCGTCTGGAACACAGCCGGCGGGGAGCAGCGTGCGGGGCAAAATCAAACGGGTTCCCCCGCGTAGTCAGCCTGGAGGACAACCGTCACGCTAAGTGTCGCTGGGCACCCCGGCCCTAAGGAGATGTACGGCACTGTAGATGCGTGCCAGGCCCTGTTTGGAGAGCTGTTCTTGAATTAACTCGCAGTTAGTTTCCAGCGCAGGAAATCCCACCACTGGCCCGATTTATCGGTGAAGGAAACAGGCCCAGAGGCTACTCGTTCGAAGTATCAAAAGCAGCGAGTGGATCTGACACAGGAATTTATGCAGTCAGACGCCACTCCACAGCAAGCTTTTCCGGATGTCAAACCCCTCTCCAGCGGAGTCCCATTTCTGTTGAAAGAGAATATGCCACCCCAAAGTATGCACTATGACAGTATTTCGAAATAAAGGACAAGGACACTCTGCCCCGCCTTTGTCCCCACTAAAAGCAGATCAACCTATGTGGAAGGTATCCCCCCTGTACCAGCAGAGTAGAAGGCCTCCTTATCACCTGGTGGGGAATTCAGGGCCAGAAGGCCTGTTAACAAACCTTGCTCTTTCACCAATTTATTACCTCAAATCCAAACCCCATGTGTCTTGTCAGTTCTAATTTATTGTTTGTCTAAAAGATTAAATGACCTACTTTTGTCATTACTTTGTATGTAGCTCCTATATATATACACACACATAATTAAATTTGGCTTCCTCCTATGAATCTGTCTTGTGTCAATACGATTATTAGACCAGGCAAAGAACTTAGAAGGGTAGAAGAAAAATTTTCTGCCCCTACAATGCTATGTAGAAGTTACCACACTGGGTAGGTTTCTGTATGCATGACTATAGATAGCTTAATTTTGCATGCCCTACACCTGGCACATGGTTAACAAATGCTGAATTTTTGAACGCACAACTATGTGCCATGAACTCTGCTAAAAGATCTAGCTGGGAACAGATGCAGTGTAGAAACACCCAGAATTCACTTTTAATCTTGATAAAGATCTGCTAAACTCACTATACAGTCTAGAAGTTCCTGAGTTAAATGGTCTATAGAAACCACAGGCCCTGTTCCTCTGTTTTTACCTTTCAAATACCAAGACCTGAAATGTGTCTTAATGGTAGTCAGAAGGGGTGTAAACAGTGAATCCATTTTAAGAAATGGAAGGCAGAAATTAAAATGTGAATTCATGGGGAACTCTAGAATAAAAACAGCAAAAATCATTCTTTGTTAACATCCCTGTAATTATTTTGCTGTTATTATGTTTATTACTTTTGTTTATTCCCCTAGTGATTAGCAGCAGGATCGCTGAAATGAAAAAGCATCAACACTTATCGTCAGGGATGGCAAGGAAGCCCCGGAAGCCATGGAGTGTTATATTCCACACCCAACCTTAGAAAACCCATGAAATGGTAAAGATACTGGCTGTTAGGCAGGGTGAGGGAGACCTTCAAACTAGAGGAAAGTAGAAGAAAAGAAATTCCATATGGTTCTAATAAAGATGTTCAGAGTTGAGAAGTGAATACCCAAGTGTGATTTCCACAAAAGAAAAGCAGTATAATGCTGAGATTGAGAGGTTTAAGCAGTGGAAAATTGAAGACTGGGTTCAGATTCCAGCTGTGCCAGATTCTGGGCTGTGAGAACTTGAGTTCTTCAAAGCTTGAAAGTTCCTTAAAAACACAAAGTAGATGGGGGAAGAGGGAAACCTAACTTTCTTGGCATCAGATTCAGCATAATTTACTATTTTCCTAAATAACCTTTGGATAATGCAAGAAAGAC
>RCUC01126913.1:0-76625 GCA_003697995.1 Taxidea taxus jeffersonii | reverse complement strand
ATAGTGTATTTTGCCAATTTTTGGTTGGATTTACATCCTTTTGATTTGTTGAAACTATTTATATATTAAGGGGATTGGCTTTTTGTTGTGTTCTCTCTTGTGGATTGTTTCTTCAACTTGGGGTTTATCTTTTGAATTTGCTTATAATGTTTCTTTCATGCCGAAAATTTCAGTGTTTATCTAACCAAATTTTGCCATTGTGTAGTAACCTTGGTCCATTTTTGAGAAAACATCAGACAAATCCAAATTGAGGAGCATTCAACAAAATAACTTAAAGCTTTTAAAAAATGTCAAGGTCACCAAAGAGTTAGGATCTGTTAGAGACTGCCGGAGGGTAAGGAGAAGTAACAGCTAAGTACAACATAGTATCTGGATAGGCTCCTGGAACTGAAGTAGGGCATGGGTGGAAAACTGGTGAGATCAGAGTAAAAAGTCTTCAGTATTATGCCAGTATGGATTTTTTTAGTTCTGATGATTACATTATGGTTATATAAGATGTTAACATTAGTGGTAGCTGGTGGGGTGCGGTAGTGTGGCATGTAAAAATTATCTATTTTACCACTTTTTAGTAGGTCTAAAATTGGTTTTAAAATGTTCAAAAAGTTTGCAGTTTTGGCAGAAGCTGCCAGTTGTCTACCCAATGTTTATTTTGTCTTCTTTCCTTTTTTTTTTTTAAAGATTTTATTTATTATTTGAGAGAGAGATAACACGAGAGAGAGAGAGAGAGAGAGAGAGAGAGATAGAGATCATGGGCGGGGGGAGGGATAGAGGGAGAAGCAGACTCCCCACTGAGCAGGGAGCCCAATGCAGGGCTCAATCCCATGGACCCTGGGGTCATGAACTGAGCCAAAGGCAGACGCTTAATCGACTGAGCCACCCAAGGACCCCTGTCATTCTTCCTTATCAACAAAATGCTGGGCTGTGTTCCTGCTTCTTTGCAGGTAAGGGTGGGCAATAAGAAGAAAGCCAAATTTGTCAAGTGGGGCTTCTGTGGAAGCCCATTTGCCTTTCTCTTCCCACTTGTCTTGGAAGCAGAAAACATGGCTGGAGCTTCAGCAGCCATCTTTGGTTCATGAAGGAAGGAGCAAAAGAATTGCAGAGACCTTATGCTTGGCATCAGGGATATCCTGAACCATCAGTAGCAGTGGTTTATCCTTTTGTGATTCAGTTTCTATATACCTAGAATGCAATTTTTAACAGATAGTAACATGGCTCATGGCCTTTCTCACTTCAAAAACTTAAAAAAAAAGGACTCCAATTTTCTTCTAGTATGATTTTGGTTTCATTTTTATATTAAAAAATGTTCATCCATCTGGAATTAATTTCATTTGGTCTGAGGATTGAGAGATCTAGCTTAATTTTTCCCCCAAATACCTACTTAGTTGCCCAATACCATTAATATACTGAATTTCCCCCTCCTGATACTCAATGTCATTTTCATAATGTACTAGATTTTAATAGATATTTTGGTCTATTTCTGGGATTTCTATCTGGTTGCCTTGATCTAATTATTCATGTGTCACTTTCATAATACCTTAATACTAATTTTATAATATATTTTGATATTTATTAGGGCAAGTGTCTCCTCTTAACTTTTCTTTTCCAAAATTTATTTGCTCTTTTTTAAAATTAAATTTATTTTTATTATTTTTTCAGATTTTACTTATTTTATTTGAGAGAGAGAGTGAGCACAAGCAGAGGGAGTGGGAGAGGGAGGAGCAGGCTTCCTGCTAAGCAGGGAGCCCAATGCAGGGCTTGATCCCAAGATCCTGGGAAGCTGAAGGCAGATGCTTAACTGACTGAGCCACCCAGGCACCCCTAATTTATTTATTTTTAAAATGAACTCTACCTCCAGGGTGGGGCTTGCCCTCACAACCCCGAGATCAAGACCAAGAATCACATGCTCTCCAGGTACCATTTTTTCCCCTTTTTATGTATTTCCATATAAACTTCAGAATCATATTGTATTCTAAATTTTTTTGGTTGGTATTTATATTGAGATTGTATTAAATTTATGTATTAATTTAGGGAAGTATGATATCCTTTTAATATTGAGTCTCCCTATCTCAACGAATGCCATATGCCTTTCAATTTATTTAAGGATATTCTTTAGAAGCATTATGACATTTTATTTAGATAGGTCTTACACATTTCTTAATTTTTTTCTCACATATTTGTTTTTTTCCCACTGTTATTTTAAGAGAGTTTCTCATTATGTTTCCTAAGTTGCATGTAGGGAATATAATAATTTTGTATAGTTTGTAATTAGACAACTTAATACATTTTCATAATGTTTTCAGTTGATTCCTTTTTAGGTTTTTCCACTATATAATCATGTACCCTGCTTATAATGATCCTTTTACTCCATTCTTTTTATACTCTAATTTCGTCCTCATGTCTAATTGCATCTGAGAGTGGGGAAGAAGTCAGAGTTCTAATATAAGACAGGTGGCCCATTCAAATTGGGGAATAAGAGAGAAGTTTAATAAACGGGTTGCTTCCCAAGTGTGAACAAAGTGCAGGGAAACGGGGCGTGGTGCAGTCCTCCGGCCAGTAACAGTGGGAAAATCTAAACCCTTCTAGGCCTGAAGGGGTGAAGGATGGGAGAAGCTGTTGGAGACTGGAACCAGAGAGAGCTGTACGGGAGGGTGCTCAGACACGAGTGGTGGCCTTTAGTTGAGAGACACAGCCAACCTTCTATGACAGAAGAGAATAGGAGATGGATGCCTGATCACTCTGTCCTCCTGTCCGCTAGTGCGCCCCGTTGGTAGAACCCAGTGAGTAGCCAGAGATAAGGCATCCTCTTGATGTTCTACATAGGTGAGCTTCCCTAGCAAGGGCAAGGTCAGGAGGGATAGAGTAGATCTGGAGGGGCAAAGAGAATGAGGACAGGGCATATCCTTGTCTCGTTTTTGATCTTAGTGAGGAAAGCCTCTAGTATGTACCATTAAGCATATGTGTTTGCATGTATGTGTATATAGCTACATAGCTACATACAGGTATGTGTATAAGTATGTATGTATTATCCATCTGTATATGTGTATAAGAAACCATATTGAACAAGTAAGCATCAGTTTCTTTTTCTAATTAAAAAAATTCTGGGGCACTTAGGTGGCTCATTTGGTTAAGCGTCTACCTTTGGCTCAGGTCATAATCCCGGGGTCCTGGGATCGAGCCCTGTGTTGGGCTCCTTGCTCAGTGGGGAGTCTGCTTCTCCCTCTGCCCCTCCCTCTGCTTGTGCTCTCTCTCTCTCTCTCTCTCTAATAAACAAACAAATAAATAAATAAATAAGATCTTTTCAAAATTCAAGATGGATGGTGAATATTATATTAGAAGCCTTTGGTATTCAAAGAAATGGTCATATGACTTATTTTCTTTTGATATGGTAGTAATAAATATTTTAATACATATCCAATGATCATATAATTTTTGCAGTACTGATATGAGAACTGAGTCACTGTATTATTTTTTTTTACTGTGCTACTGGATTCTGCTTGCTAATATTTTATTTAGGATTTTTGCATTGATATTCATGGGGGAGATTTTTCCTCAGTTTGGGTATTTTATCTCTGTGTAATTTTCTGTCAATATTATGCTGGCTTCATAAGAATTTGAAACCTATGCTGCTTCTTCTTCTTCTTCTTCTTCTTCTTCTCCTTCTTCTCCTTCTCCTTGTCCTTCTTCTCCTTCTCCTTCTTCTCCTCCTCCTCCTCCTCCTCCTTCTTCTTTTTTGGTGCTGTGCTAACAGTTTAAATAGCATTATTGTTACCAGTTTCTTTAGTGGTTGGTAAAATTTGGTAAACTGGTCCTTTGTATGCATGCATGTCTCTTTTTGACAACTTGCTCCATTTTTAAAAAGATTTTATGTATTTATTTGAGAGAGAGAGATAGAGAGAGCACAAGTGGACAGAGCATCAGAGGGGCAGGCAGAGGGAGAGGAGAAGCAGGCTTCCTGCTGAGCAGAGAGCCCAATTTGGAACTCAAACCCAGGACCCTGAGATCATGACCTGAGCCATAGGCAGGTGCTTAACTGACTGAACCACCCAGGTGCCCCACAACTTGCTCCATTTTTAAAATGGAAATTTATCTCTTTAGATTTTTCCTATCCAAAATTGATGAGTTTATGTAACTTGTATTTTCCTAGAAAATCATCTATTTTATCAGAGTATGTATGTATTATCCATATATTATCCAATATATCCATATTATCCAAGTTAATCTATGGTTCTCTAAATTTCCTCTGTATCTATATTTACTCAAAAAGTTTTTTTTTGTGTATGTGTGTGCTTTTTCTTTTTTTTTGTTCTTGGCTTATTAGTGACAACTGTTAAAAATTATGTTTTCTAGGGGCACCTGGGTGGCTCAGTGGGTTAAAGCCTCTGCCTTCGGCTCAGATCATGATCTCAGGGTCCTGGGATCAAGCCCCGCATCAGGCTCTCTGCTCAGCGGGGAGCCTGCTCCCCCTCTCGCTGTCTCTGCCTGCCTCTCTGCCTACTTGATCTCTGTCAAAAACAAAAAACAAAACAAAATTTATGTTTTCTAAAAAAAAGTCTCTGGATTGATTTCTATTACTTTCTATATCCCAAATCATTTATTTCTGTTCTTTATTGATTCCTTCTTCTGATTTACTTAATTTAATTTTCTGGTTATATTTCTAATTTCTTGAGTTGGAGTATTAAATCATTTATTTTAATTCTTTGTTATTTATTTCTCTTAGTATTAAAGCTGTGGTTTTTCTCATGGGACCACTTTGGCTGTAACCCGTGGGTTCTGTAATATAGTCTGTAATATTGTTTTTTCTAACTCTGCAGTTACAATGTTGTGTTCCTCGGACTCAAGGGTTGTTTAAAGAAAGTCTTAAAGTTTTTAGATTTGGGCTTTCATACTGCTTTTTATTCTTTTAAGAACAATATTTTGTAGAGTAGTTTTAGGAAAAATTGAGCAGAAGGTAAAGAGATTTCCCCATATGCCCGCTGGCCCCCTTTGGTCCTTCCTCTTTGTGGGATGAGAAACCAATGGAGGGTTTTGCAGAGAGAATATGTATTTCGAAGGGTCACTCTGGCTGTTTTGTGGAGAACACACAGGTGGGAGCAAGGTGACCAGCTCCCCTTTGTTAGATCCTGTTCTCTGTTCTGCTTGTTTTCCTTCGCTTTTCTGTTTACTCTTTAACTCTGCTTGGAGCACATGGCATTGCATCGTAGTTTCTTAAGAGCGCTCTGTAAGGAAACACTCCATGTCTTTGTGTGTCTAAAAAGGCCATCATTCTCTCCCTATGTTTGAGTCATAGTTGGGTGGGGTGTACAATTCTAGCTGGAGAATTATTGTCCGTCAGAATTTTACGCCCCACTGTCTTCTAGTGTCCAGTGTTGGAAGCTTGATGTGTTTTGGATTCCTGAGTCTTTGCTTGTGACTCTGTTTTCTCTCTGGAAGCTTTTCGGATATTCTCTTCATTTCTGAAGTTTTTTTTTTTTAAAGATTTTATTTATTTATTTGACAGACAGAGATCACAAGTAGGCAGAGAAGCAGGCGGCGGGGGGGGGGGGGAGCAGGCTCACCGCTGAGCAGAGAGCCTGATGCAGGGCTCGATCCCAGAACCCTGGGAACATGACCCAAGCTGAAGGCAGAGGCTTTAACCCACTGAGCCACCCAGGTGCCCCTATTTCTGAAGTTTTATAATGTCAAGATAATTGGTGTTATTTAGGAGCATGTGTATTTTCTCATTTTACTAAGCACATAGTGTAGATATCCGTATTTTTCAGTCCTGGCAAGATTTTCTTGTTTTATTTTTTGAGTTTCTTAACCTTAATCTTCTGCTCTCTGTACTGTTTATTAGATTTTGGATCCTCCACATGATACTTGAAATTTCTGTTTTATTTTCTAAAGATTTTATTTATTTATTTGAGAGAGAGAGAGAGAGAATGAGCAGGAGCAGGGGGCAAAGGCAGAGGGAGAGGGAGAGGCAGACACCCCACTGAGCAGGGAGCCTGATTCGGGACTCGATCCCAGGATCCTGAGGTCATGACCTGAGCCAAAGGCAGACACTTAAAAGACTGAGTCATGCAGGTGCCCCCCATCCTTGAGATTTCTTACCTTTTCCTTCCGTGTCTCAACTATATGTCATTTAGTAGAACAAATTTTTTTTTGTTTTTTTGTAGAACAAAAAAATTTCCTGGGAAACTTTCCCAATATTATTTATGAGCATTTCTATTACTTGTTTTGTCTTTGAAATGATATTTTTAATTTCTAAGGGCATTATTTTATAAAAAAAATATGCTTAGTTTGGCAAAAACGAAATATATTCTTGTCTCAAAATAGAATTTAAAAAGTTCTTTTTTCTCTCTGTTCCCTGAATGACTTCTCTTTTCCTCTGGGTTCATTCTTTTTGTTTGTTTGTTTGTTTTTTTCCTCTCTTCTTCATATCAGATTGCTTGCTGCAATATCTGATGGTTTCCTTAACTTTGGGTGGTTTCAGTGGTTGCCTGGCAGTTCCCTGTGTGGTTCCCAAACGTGAGACTCTGGTGGCCTTTTCTCTGGTTTGTTCAGTTTCCCCAAGTGAATATTGGAATCTGTCTCCTGGAGGAATGTTTCCTTGGCTTCCAGCTTTTTGTATATGGGGTGTAAAATTGAAGCTAAGAGTCAAGATCACTTCATATTTGGTTCCTCAGTGACACTGTCCCATCCCGAGTTCAGACATAAGGTTTCTTGGGTCCTGTAACATTCATTCCTGTTTAGTTTCTCCAGGGTGTAGACTTCCATTTTCCTGCATAGAGTGCAGGCCATCTGCTGGCATTCTGTGCAAGAGTAGAGCCCAGGAGAGGATAGGGGCCAGCCTTTCTGTATGTGACTTTTAACCATTATATTCAACCTTGGGTCTCTGACTCCAGATACATTTTGGGAGGCAGGTGGGCTCTCCTTGTCCATGTGCCTCTCTGCAGACCATCTGGGCTGTCATTTCCTGCAGTCTATGGAATCAGGCACCACTGACCCATGGGCATTCTGTTTCCTAAACCTGTGTCAAAATCTCTCTTCTACTGATGTACTTGACATTGGTGCCTTACTATCTAGGCTACACATTTCTCCCCTTCATTATAATTTCCATGGGGTTTCAGGTAGAACGGAGACAGACATTTCCTCAATCACTTACTGTCTTTTGTTAATTGAAAACTCAAATAAAGAAAATTTGAAAGGAAGGAAAATAATTCTACTGGCAGGAGACTCCTTTTTGCTTTGGCATTGACTTGGGCGCTCATGGCATCCCCACCCTTAGTGTATGCTTCACTGTGAAAACTTATTGCTATTTTCAAAGGATTTTCAGGCACTGAAACTAGATAGAGCTTAGGAAGAGCAGGGATGAAGGCCTGATAGCTCACGTAGGTCCTGGCTCCAGGGGAGGGAGGGAGAAGTCATGCTGGACCTCTACAAACATCTTGAAACAGGTGGTCTCACTGTTCAGCTTGTGACTTCTCCAGATGCTGAACCCTGGGAGGAGATGTTGGACAGAGCCTGGGAACTGAGGGGCAAGGTAGGGCGGGGCAAAGTGGCTAAGGAGAGAGGTTTCGCTTCACCTGATCTTGGCCAGTTGGAGGACCCCGACAGCCCTCTCACTTACAGGCTGGGGACTATCGGGGCAGGTAACACAGCAAAACCTCCAGGGCTGTGGCTTCCCTCCAGATCTGACCACTTGCATCAGCTTCAGCGGTAACTTTTCCAAGTGCATTGTCAGGGTCAGCATGCTGGACACGTGACAGGCATAATCTCAATTGTCAGAACCACCTGGGAAATAAGGGGCACCATCCACATGCTATGGAGGAAGGAACTGAAGCCCAAGACAAATAAGAAATAAGAACCAGAACTTGAATCAAGGTCTGCTTGGCCTCTGCTTGGACCAAGGCACGAAGCCGATTCCGGCCGGACTGCTCAGCAACAGCCTGGCAGGCCAGTCTCTCTGCAGACACTGTGGAAGCACACAGGGTCCTAAAATATTTTGAACTAGTTGGCAGTGTTGGGAAACTCAGGGAGTTTATGTAATCTTCCAGAATTCCAGCTTTTTTTTGAAAAGTCAGCAGAGTTGACCACACTGGATCTGCGATTCTTGTGTGGCAACCATACCTCAGAGCTGGGGCAGTTTATACCTTTAAATGGCAGGGAGGTACCCTTCTGTCTGGCCCCAGAACAGCCCATGGGAGCATCTGGCTCAGGGAGCGTGTGACATTCTTCTGTGTAGATGCATCCGAACTCCACAAGCGCCTTAGAACTAGCTGTGGCATCCTCTGGCCCATTTGTCGCTGTCCCCACCGCTTCTGTCACTCCCCATCACAGGTCCCGGTGTGGGTGCCTATTAGTGTTCCGGTTTTCCTTAAGTAAGATCTAATAGACTGGTTTATCGAATGGGCCAGATGTAGAGGGGGGATTTGTAAAGTAGTTGCATGCATAATCATTCTTCCCCGTTCAAATCCCTCCCTGGGGGCATTTTTTCTTATCTCTGGAAGACTCTTAGTGCATCTGGAAAAGAAGCCGTGCTCTTCAGTCTGGTAATCACGGGGCTTCCGCCTTCTCCGCAGGCCACTTGTACATCTCAGTGAGCAGTCTGCTCTTGGCCGAGGAGGCTGGTGGGCTGCTGCTTCCCCTCTTCTGGCTGCGTTGGCCCCTCCAAGTCAGCAGTGCGGACCAGTCCAATGCAGCCGGAATAGCTGGAGACCGGCTGGTGTTGGTGTCTCCAGCTGAGCTGACCCTTCTCTGGTTCCTCTCTGGGATCTCTACCTGCAATTCAGCAGCCTTTTTTTTTTTTTCCATCTAATTTCTATGAGTTTATTGTTTTTATTTTTTTGAAGAACTGGTCTATTGATACAACTTATATATCTTTAGGTAGGTTATGTGTTTGTCTGACAGCATATATTTGAGATTCATTTAGTCAGTTGCTAAAAACTTTTTTTTTAAAGATTTTATTTATTTATTTATTTGACACAGAGAGAGATTGCAAGGAGGCAGAGAGGCAGGCGCGGGGGGGGCGGGGGGGGAAGCAGGCTCCCTGCTGAGCATAGCGCCTGATGTGGGGCTCGATTCCAGGACCCTGAGATCATGACCTGAGCCAAAGGCAGAGGCTTAACCCACTGAGTCACCCAGGAGCCCCCCAAAACTGTTTATTTTTTAAATGATGGAATTTAAAATATACACATTGGTAGGAATGAAAACTGATGCAGCAGCATGGTAAACAGTATGGAGGTTTCTCAATTAAAAGTAGAAATACGACATGAGGGGCACATGGGTGGCTTAGTCATTGGGCATCTACCTTCAGCTCAGGTCATGATCCTAGGGTCCTGGGATCGAGCCCCACATTGGGCTCCCTGCTCAGCAGGAACCATACTTCTCTCTCTCCCACTGCCCCTGCTTGTGTTCCCTCTCTCTCTTTGTCTCTCTCTGTCAAATAAAATCTTAAAAAAAAAAAAAAAAGAAATACGACACGATCGAGTAATTCCGCTACTGGATATTCACCTAAAGAACATGAAAACAGTAATTTGGAAAGAGACATCTCTTCCTGTTTGTTAAAGCAGCATTATTTATGATAGCCCAAATATGGAAGCAACCCAAGTATCCATTGATAGATGAATGGATAAAGAAGATGTGAAATATTCTGTAGCCACAAGAAAAGATGAGGCCATGTCATTTGCGACAACATGGATGGACCTAGAGAGTATTATGCCGAGTGAAATAATTTAGACAGAGAAAGACAAATACCCTTTGATTTCACTTACATATGGAATCTAAACAACAAAACAAATAAATAAAAAGAAAAATCAGACCTATAAATACAGAGAACAAACTGTTGGTTTCCAGGGGGAGAGTAGAGGGGGATGGGCTAAATGGGTGAAGGGATGTGGGAGATACAGGCTTCCCCTTATGGATTAAATAAATCATGGGACTAAAAGCTCCAACATAGGGAATATGGTCAATGGAATTATAGTAGCTTTGTATGGTGATAGATGGTAGTTCACTTGCAGTGAGCACAGTATAATGTGTGAACTTGTTGAATCATGACATTGTACACCTGAAACTAATGCAACATTGTGTCAACTAAATTTAAATAAAAGGATAAAAAATACATGATTTGTATATTATGGGTTAAGTTTTTCAAAGCAGTAATGGATCAGGGCTTATAATGGAAATGGCATATACTCGTACATATTAAGCACCTCAATGTAAAGTTTTTTTTTTGTTTGTTTGTTTTTAAGAGGAAGGGGGAGAAACAGGCTATCCACTGAGTGGGGAGCCTGATGTAGGGCTGTATCCCAGGACCCTGGGATCATGACCTGAGCCGAAGGCAGCCACTTAACGGACTGAGCCACCTAGGCGCCCCACAGTGTCAAATTTCTTAATTGGAATGCTCTTTCCCTTGGCTAATTCACGAATGAAACTATTTCTCAAGTTAGTGCTATGGAGTATGAAGCAATCCTTATACTGTGTAAACCTATTTATGATATTTTGATTTCACTTTATTTTTTTAAGAAAGATTTTATATTTTTAAAAGGATTTAAAAAGATTTTTTAAAAAGATTTAAAAGAGAGAGAGAGAACACAAGCAGGGGGAAGCAGCAGAAGGAGAGAGAGAAGCAGGCTCCCTGTTGAGCAGGGAGCCCGATGCTCCATCCCAGCACCCTGGGATCATGACCTGAGCCAAAGGCAGACGCTTAACTGACTGAGCCACCCAGGTGCCTCTGACTTCATAATTGATATAGTAAGTGCAGACACACATGGAAGAAATACATATCAGCTGTCCGGTTTTACAAATAATAGTAAAAACACCACGTCTTACTACTTTTCACTGCTTTGGGTTCCATTTTAGCCCCTGGGCTCTTCTTTGACTGAGTGGGTTTTGGGCAATAACCTTTTGACTGACTAGGTTAGCTTGCTTCTGTGGGCTCCATGTCCTGTCTTCTGAGAAACCTGCACGTTTGTTCTGTGCAATTGGTGTTTAACCAGTTCTTTACATCAATTCTCTCTGTTAAATAGAACTGGTGTGGTTTCTGTTTCCCTGGCTGGACCTCAGACCCAGCCGTTCTACCGTCTGTCCATTCTCAGTGCTCTAGATGGGGCAGAAACCCCCTCTGAGAGGGATTAATTTCCGACAGTGCTTAAAAAACAAACAAACATTTCTTCACTTGAGTTCTTTTTCTCTCTCCTCATATCCATTCCTTTCCTATCTCTTTAATGTTCTCACATTTCTATGAAGAGAATGGGGCACATTTGCCAACTGGTTAGCTTGAAGTATCTAGAATAATGGTTCCTTTAGTCAGAGTTGCTGGTAGAAAGATGGGGGTGCATTATACACATACAGAAGAATTCTGAATCATCGTTCATTATGACTTCTGCTTGGCAATGTTTGTTAACCAGGCAAAAAATAACCAAAAGAAGAAGGATTTATTTGGAAGCTTCATTTACACAGAGCAGGTTAATTGAATAAATTCCTTTCTTTGGATCTCTTTATTCATAGAGTCTGTACTGTGAATTTTATTCTAGTGATTTTTGGTATAGGTCAGCTCTATTCTTATGGAACTGTGTTGAAGAAACGTGTGGGTGTTCAAGAAAATGGTTATATACTTAGTGTGAATAGAATTATGAAGCAGAAAAGACTTGGAGAGGTCCTCTGGTTCAGCTCCTTGCCTTCAGGTGACTCAACACCTAACCTGGTTTAGACAGAAAATAGTCAGAGAATTCCCCTCATTGCTTTTATTAGCTTAATTTCTATGTTAAAAATAGTTTTCTCCAGAAATCTCTCCTTTGATTTTACTTTGAGTTAATTTGGCTTCTCCACCCCTCGCTCATTCACTCAACACAGTTCTTTTTGAGCTTCTACTATGTGCAAGGACTGCTAGCAGAGGAGACAGTCCCTGCATAGCCCCCAGTGTTTGTGCCGGGACTGATGAGGAAGCACGTTGCAGGAAAAACAGGCAGAGCTCCGTTCAGCGAAGGAAGAGCTTTCCAAGAGTGAGAAATGCTCAAGATGGATGGGGCTGAAACACACCCTTGGGTCACTTGGCCAGAAGTAGGGAGGCGGGGAGCAGCTGCTGGAGGCTTGGACTGGAGGCCCTTCAAGATCCATTGCAACTTCTGGATCCTGTCTCTCATTTGAGGACAGTACTGCCATGTGGGCCCTTTCTTCCCATTTGATTTTCGGGGATTTCATTCTTCTATTTATCCTGGCCTGGTAGGAAGCCTGGTCTTGCTGACATGAACTAGTCACTAATTGGTAGTTGCTTAGTCATTAATACTAGAGATGTGGCCCATCCTCCAGATTTTTTTAGAAGGATGCTCCCTGCCTTGCGTCTCTCCTCATCTCACCACCCAGCTGATGCCCGATTACATTCTTGGTCCCACCAAATACTTCACCCTTCACTGCACTCAGTGCAATCCTACTGTTATTTGGGTGATATATATATATATATATATATATATATAATTTCCACTGACACAACGTCTAGCCTGACATAACACCTGGCACATAGTGGGGCTTAATACTACATGTGTATATGTATGTGATGTATGTATATTACACATGATATGTATGTATATATAATATGTAAATATATATAATATGTACATATACTTTGGAATGACTGAATATGTCTTTAGTCATTGACTAGATTTGTAGAAAATAAGAAAGTCATGACGTTGTGTTAGGATTCTCCAGAGAAACAGAACCAATTGTCTATACCTATGTATTTATATGTATATCTTGAAAGAGTTGGAACACACGATTTGGGGGTCTGGCAAGGACAAAGTCTGTAGGGCAGGCCCACGTGCCGGAAGTGTAGGTAGGAACTCATGTGCCGTCTTGAGTCCGAAGTCCTCAGGATAGTAGGCTGAGAACCCGTGCAGGCTTTCTACGTTGCAAACTTGAGACACAATAACTTCTTCTTCATGGTCCCTCAGTCTTTGCTCCTAGGGCCTTCAACTGATTGAAGGTGGCCCGCATTATGATCCGCTTTACTCAAAATCTACTGATTGTTGACTCATTGTATTAAAAGAAACCGAAGCTTCCCAGCAACATCTATACTGGTGTTCAACCAAACAGCTGGACTGTGTAGCCTGGCCAAGGTGACTCATACAAATCAAGCATCACACACATAAAAGTAAAACCTGCTTTTGGACACCAAGTAGACTGGGCACCATGTTAGGCATTGTGGCAGACAGACCCTAGTGTGAATCCCAAGAACTCTGGCCCTCGGGTGTCTGTGCTTCTGTGTGATCTTCTCCCTGTGAGTGCGGGCAGGACATACGATTTGCCTCTAATAATAGAATATGGCAAAGGTAATGGGATGTCTCTCCTGTGACTGTGTTATGCTGTACTGTGTTAGCTGACTGGAGTGAGCAGCTCTCCTGTTGGCCTGGAAGATGCAAGTGGCCCTGCTGTGGTCTGACCATGGAGAGCCTCCTGTGGCAGGGACTTGTGGGTAGCTTCTAGGAGCTGAGGGCTCAGTCCTCCAACTGCAAGGAACTGACTTCTGCCAACAACCATGTGCGCCTTGATTACAACTCCAAGGTGGAGGGCTCCACTGAGCCATGTGATTTCTTGACCTGTGGAAGCTATGAGGCAGTAAATTATGCACTCTTCATTACGCAGCAAGAGCAAGCTAATACAGGACATTGTGTGCACCCTGCACTAATGCTCCAGGTAGGGGTCAATGCTAGATGGCTGGGGGACCACAGAATCAAAAAGCTGGTCATGTCAAAGCTACTTCTGAGCACAGTTGGGACTCCCAAGTCTAGCATTTTCCAGCCCACACCCACATTTCCCCAGAAATGAGAGACCAGACCAGATAATGAGCTCTGTGAAATGATGAGGAGAGAGAGAAAATTCCATTGTGCAAACACAAGCAAAGTCCAGCCATTGAGATTTAGATGTCTTTTTTTCACCCAAGAAGGATTCCAGGAAGCTGAATCATGTGTCTAGGAGCCAGGAGAGTCTCCAGACTCCCTTCAAGGATAACCTTAAAATGCCAGGGGAGTTCTTAATGAGGAATGAAGGGTTTAAACATTGTCTGAATTGATCTTCCTTTGCACCCATGCATGGCCTTTGATGGACACTGGTGCAGACCAGGCAGGAAAGAAGTGAGCCGGGTGCCATGGTGAGGGTTGGGGGAGGAGCACAGGATTCATGGCTGCTCCTGTCCAGGACTGAGCTGAGCCAGCTGGAAGGTGCCAGAAGCCTGCTTGACAATTGCCTTTTCACTCATCGCAATAAATTAGCTCCCTTTGGATAATGTTGCCTCCTGTTATCTGTCGATGTCAAGACTTTTTATTATCCCTACCTTCTGGGACTCTCCTCTGTCTTGACTTAGTTCAGGAGACAAAACTAGGACAACGTTGGGAGTCCTGAGCCCGTTTTCACGAAAGAGCTCTGCCTTGGGGGACACATAAGTTTAATCTGGTCACAAGATGAGGAGAGCTGGGGCCAGAACTCCCTGGCATGGGCTCTCAGATTGGGAGGACCTTCCATGAGTCTTGTATGGTCCCCTGGACAGCAAAATAATCTTCCTGGAAAGGGATCCTTGGTGATATTTTTTTCTCTCAAACGAGCAGCTTATTGTTCCTTCTGAGTCCCCTGTCAACTTCTAAGAAGCTTTCTCAGTTCAATCCTGTGAAAACCCAGCTTTTCCTCTCTCATAACATGGGAGAGAACATTGCTCGTTCTCTTCATTGTTTGTTAGTGTCACGTTCTCTGTTGCATCACATGTGACCGTGCTTAGTGAGCTGACCCTCCTGTCCCCTCAGTCACTGTACCTGAAGTTCCAGCTGTGGGGAACCCTCTGTGTTGCCAGGAGTGTGCCTGACCTCTCCCTCTCACATCCATCCTTTGCAGAGTCTGTTTCCACCCACTTCTGGAACCTTCCCTGCCTCTTGGCCAGCACTCAGGTGCTCTCCAAAGCACAACATAAGTGCGCCTTCTCTGCAGAGCTCTGCCAGATCCCCAGTATGCGCTCACTCTCTCTCTCTCTTTCTCTCGATGGCTGGCTCTGAAACTTTAGGCAAGTTGCTTTGCCTCTCCTGGCTCAGTTTTTGGTCTACAAAGCAAATCTTCTAAGAATCCTTACTTGATATGGTTGTTGGGAGGTCAATGAGAAAATATAGGAAAAAGGCTTTTAGCACAATACCCGAGGCATACTAATAGGTCAAAAAGTTAGATATACCTTGACCCTGGCTTTATTTAGAACTTTCTCTCCTCTAAATCTGTGAACACCTTGAAGACAAGAATTGTTTCTTAGTTGTCACTGTTGATCATTGGGCCTCACCATGGCAGACTGTATTCTCCCCAAAGGGCTGTAACCTGACTCTGACACTCTTCCCAGAGGGAGGTGGAGTGTATGTTCTTTCCCTTTGAAGGTAAGTGGGCTCGTACCTACGGTGGGAGTGATGCCATGTGACTTCGGAGGCTGGGATATAGATGGTGACACACCTCACAATGCAGTCTCCATGCTGTGAGGAAGTCCAAGCCTGGACCCCCATGAATAGGCCCATGTGAAGAGGAAATGGGGGCCCCTGGCCCACAGCCCTAGCTGGGCCCCCAGCTGATTTCTGATATTAACATACCAGCTATCTTGACCATCCATCCTTCAAGCATAGTCCAAGTTGTCTTTTGGAGCAGAGACAAAACAACTCAACTGAGTTCTTCCTAAAATTGCAGATCTGTGAGCAAAATAAGTAATTGTTGTGGTTTTAAGCTACTAAGTTCTGGGGTAGCTTGTTACTCGGTGCTAAGAGCCAGAACAGCCCCTGTAGCTTTAATCCACCTGACATAGAAGCTTTCCAGTCAGAAGGCATTCACAAGTGAATCAACAGGGATGGAGCAGCTGTCTGTCTGTCCTTGAAGTGACCTCTCTTAAGGCAGGAGGAATATTTTCCAAATCTTCAACTCTTCCCATAATGCTTTCTACTCCGTAAATGTTGGTCAAACTGAACAAAGGAAGTGAAGAGATTCAACCAAACAGTATTTATAGGGTGTTACTGCATTCCTAAAATTCCGCCAAGGAAGCAGTGGGTAAGTGTCTGTCCTCAGGGAGCCTGGGATCTGTTGGGAGGAGAAAACACACAAAGGAAGCAGTTGGAATGTGACAGGAGAAACTGCATGTCCAAAAACCAAAGTCAGTGTCAGGAGAGGTCAGAAAGGGGCAAGGCACCAGGAAGGAGTTGGAGTTGAGGCAGGCTGGGAGGGCTGAGGGGCCTGGAGTATCAACTGTGCCAAGGGGAGGGAGGCGGACATCCAGGTGGAGGCGGACATCCAGGTAGAAGCGGGGAGAACAAGTGGGGTGAGGCAGCAGGTGCTGGGAGGGAGCAGAGCTTGCAGGTCCTTAAGCACCAGGATGAGGACTGTGAGTTTGGTACATTTTAGGCCCATTCTTGGTTCCAGAACAAGGGAGTCACTTGTTGAGAAGGTGTGTTGAGATTTGGGTGGATTTGGGGAGGGGGAACCAGGAGGCTGGAGGTGGCTGGTGACTGGAGGTTTCAGCAATAATTGGAGGGACCAGGGGTGTTTCCTTGACCAGGAGATCTGCCCGCAATCAGTGTCCTAGGGATGTTGCCCAGCCCCTCTTGGTTGCCCCTTGTCTGTCTGTGGATTGGTTATGTGTCTTCTGGTGGCACAGCTTTCTTGTTCATGAGGTGGGGTGGGGACCCAGGTGACAGCTTTGGATCCTGACTCCATCTCTTACTGGTCTGTGTGTTCTTGGGCAAGTTAATTAACGTTGCTGGCCTCAGTTTCCTCATCTGAGAAATGGGAATAGTAATAATACAGGGCTTTGTGAGATTGTAAGTTGTTTGTGTGGAGAGGAAATGCTCAGTGAAAATTCCTGTTATTTTATGTCACAGCTTCAACATGTTGCCACAGCTGGGCTCTGGCAGTAGGTACATAGTGATCTTTTATGTGGGACTCTGGGACTTATCAAACAGCCATCATTTGCCGATTTGTAGTTTATCCCTTAGATGGAGCTACTTTAAGGGATGCCTGAACTCATTCAGCACATGCTAATTTAATCAAATTCCAGGGTATCATACTGCTACCCCTCTGTGTTGTTCTTCACTTACAAATGATTGGCGAAGGCAGTGTGCTTGGCCCATATTGAATTAAACAGTCATTGTCTCTAAGGAGGGTTTAATTGAGGCAAACAATCACAAAACATCCTCAGTGACTTTTCGTCCTGGTAGAAAGATGGTATCTCCCAGAACTGGGGTTCATTAGGTGGTGATGTAAGTCTTGCTGAAGATGGCTGAAATCTGGAGCCTGGGCTTACAAAAGATTTTGGAGCAGATTTTAGCAGCAAGAAATTCTTCTGTCCTTGCTCTCTCTTGTTCTCCATTCTTAAATCCATCCATTTTTCCATCCGTCCATCCATCTGTCCGTCTGTCCATCTGTCCATCTGTCCGTCTGTCCACCCACCCATCCATCCATCTATCTTTCTTAGAAGCTGGTAGATCATTTCATCTACAAAGAAAGTTACAGTTGATTTATTTGTTAGCTTTATTGGTTATTCAACAAAACCGGGACCAAATCAATGAATTGTTCTAGTTATGTAGACCCAGCTAAAATATTAACACATTGTCCCAATGAAGCAAGTAATTTTTGTGCAGAGTCTTTGTTTTCAGTTCCATGTGTAACGTGATTCATTTCTAACATCTCGTATCACGAGTAGGTACTTGTTATTAATAAAGGTAGAGCTTTTGTGATATTTGAAGCTCCAATGGGTCCTTGATAACGGCCCTCTAGTCCCTTGTTCCTGTAGGCACTCATGATTGATTATTTTTCCCAAGGCCAAGAAGGACAAGAGGCTTTCTTTGGTGTTGATTGGAAGCATTAAATGGAGCACAAGGGAAAAGCACATTGCTCCGATTACTATCTTTCCTAAATTGGATATAGAATCTTCTTATTTCATAAGGCCTTCAGCACTGATTTAAAAAAAAAATTCTCTTCTCTTTCATTTACAAAAGGTGCCTCAGGCATCCATTGTATGATAGGTGCTTAATAAATAATAGTAACAGTTATTATTATGGAGCAGAAATCTGCTGATCCTTTCACATGAATGGAACCTTGAGACCTCTTTCTATTATAGAGGTGGATGTATTTGTTTTAACATCACGTTATTGTGGTTTTTTAGTTCAATGCATCATCAGCATCTGTTTATCCACATGCCTCAGGATTTATGGCTATTTCTGCGTCTGTTTTTCTGTCTCCTCCATATTTCCAGGCTTCCCATTCTTTTCTTTCTAAATTCCAAAAGTTCAGATAACAACATAAAATGCATAATAAATTTGTGCCTCCTTAGATAATACAGGAAGTGACTGAAGCTTGCATGGGATTAGACTCTTTTTGTCTGTTTTTCTCACTTGAAAAAATTTTGATGAGTTTATTCTTTATCACTTTGGGAAATAATGCAAAATGTGATTAGAGGCCCACATAATCTGGGCTGTGTTCCCAGAACTGTTTTTATTTAGTGATGCTGTATTTGGGTGATGAAATGTTTATGCCATAGCAATAGATTTTTCAAGTTACACCATTTTCAGTAAAGATGCTGTGTTTAAACCTCTTCTTGTCCATTTTGGGGTGATCAGAGTAGGGTTTTTTTTTTTTTGCCCCAAATCTTATCCAAAGTGTATTGGATGGAACCTATTTTCATAGGGATGGCACATTTCTCATCATTTCATAAAATGCATATAATTTTATCTTTTCTTCATGACTCAAAGTGGTTATGAACCTAAGTTGGGGAGCACTACAGTGTCTTCAGGAAAGATCAAGGTATTCTCACACTAAATATCCCTAGGCTGCTTTCCAGAACTTCTCCTTCATTGGTTCTTTCTCCTTCTGCATTCCTACACTATTCACTTTTCCCCCCTTTTTGCTGCTGTTTCTGCCTGATGTTTCCCTCTCTCTCACCCCACAGTCATCATGTGAACTTTGAGAGGGAAAAATGGAGAGTGCTGTTAGTACTGTGTGTTATAAAAGAATCAGTAAGCTAGGAATAAGGCACCAGGCTCTGTGTGGGAACTCAAGTTTATGGACTAAAATTCTGCTCTAGGAGCAACTGGTGTGACCTTGGGCAACAATCTCTCGGAATCTTGGTTTCTCCTGCTGTAAAATGATGAAGTTAGGCTGTAGGACCTCTGGTCTTAACATTTATGAGTTTACCAAAAGGAGCCTTTAGTCTGTGTACTTTCTGACGGGTGTAACGACTCTCTGGAGGCCACTTTTGTTTACCTGGGGGTTTTGGCTGCATCCTCTGCTGATGTTTCCCCGCAGATGAAGGGAGCATTAACTTCATCATGACCTAGGCCTCCCCTCACATGTCAATGTGGGATCCTTCTGCCATCAACTACCAGGACTCAAATCTCTGTCTCAAGAGGCTGCTTCTTATAGGAAAACCTGACCTGTGAGGTTAAACTATTCAGTAAAGATTTCTGTGCTTGCCTATATTAATTGACAAAATAATACATTAAAAAGGTAAGAGCTTATAGTAGGATAAATAATGGCTCCCAAGGACACTCACCTCCTGGTCTTTGGAACCTGTGAACATACTCACCTGTGTGGTAAAAGGGATTTTTTTACAGGTGCGATTAAGTTAAGGATCTTGAGATAGGGAAATTACCTTGGGTTACTTGGGCTGGGTCCGCTGTCATCACAGGGGTCTTTGTAAAAGGGAGGCAGGAGGCTGGCTCTAAAGATGGAGGAATGCTGGCAGCTTCTGGGAGAAGTTGGAAAAGTTAAGGCAACAGATTCTCCCCTAGAACCTCCAGAAAGGAATACAACCCGGCTGACACGAGTTTAGCTCCCCTAAGACTGCTCTTGGACTTCTGACTTCCAGAAACATAAGAGACTATGTGTGTGTTGTTTAAGCCACAAAGCTTGTGGAATTTCCTTACAGCAGCCCCAGGGAGCTGCTGCAGAGCTGCTGCTGCTCTTCCTGAGTTGTTCTCTGTTCTCTGTATCCTCCACCAAAGGGAGCTGAACAGAAGGCTCCAGAAAGGATGTGGTGGATCCATTTTCCCAGACATTGTGCTGTGGAGGACACCTGAGCCTAGTTCTCTGGCTCATTTGTCCTGCCTTTCATCACGTCATGGAGCATAGACTGTCTTTGTAGACCCTCGTTCCCTGGACAGTGGGAGAAACTCTGGTGGAGATGGTGGTTTTTTCCAGACTCTGTCTCCTGGTCGACAGTGAGAGCCAACACTTCCATCCCTATTTCCAGTACATTCTTGTTTCTGCTTGTGCCTGCAGGATGCAAGCCTTCCTTGGGATGATTTTTGAGGCTGGTTTCCTTGGATACCCACCTTTATTCTTCCAAGCTCCTCTTCTGGGTCCCGACCTCCCAGGGCTGCCTCTGCAGGTATTTTGGCCCTTGCTGCTACGCTCGGGTCCCACTTTGTCCTCTGTGTGTCCTGAGCTGTTCATTGCTCTTGTTCTAGACCTTTGTCTTATTGTCTGCTCCAGTCTGAGGATTGCCATGGTCTCAGGTCAGAACCCTCCACCCTGAGCACTTGTAACCTCAGCCTGCAAATTTTGCATCCTCCAATGCTCCCATTAAGGTTGGTGAAGAGGGAGAGACAAGTGAAATGTAATGTCTCATAACAAGAAAAACCACAGGGTGGCCATTCCACCATTCCATTTTCTTTGGTTTGTATTGGTGTATCTTCCTTTTGCTTTCCCCTAAAATATACCTTATGCTACAAATGCTCCAACATATCTCTTTTATATCCCAAAGAAGTGTTTGGGTGGGCTGGGAACTGAGTTATGATCAATAAAAAACTATGTTTGCCATATGGAAGGGCATTCCCATTTCAGACTGTTGAAAATGCCAATTCATTTTCCTCATTCACTGTGGTGAGGTTTCTGGTTTCCCCTGGATGTACTTTATGTGTCAAGGGAGCTCCCTGTTCTGCATTTATAGAGTTTGTTCTGTGAGAATGAAGGTGTTAGTTATGGGCCTCTGTAAATTGCGCTCTGTGTAATGTGTGTGAGCAAAATATGTCACAAAAGTAACTAGATGAGTTCTACTCCCTCCACATGTTAACTGGGGAGCTCCAGGTCCCACCAGTGGAAGCCTGTCCCCGTCTTGATGTCCCAGGCACCCTGTCACAGCAGCTGAGACAGACATACAAGGCATAGAGGCAGCCAGTTCCCTGTTCTAGTCTGAAAACTTTGCCCGAGGAGTGTTGTATTTGAATCAGTTTTTCAGCAGGTTTGCTGAGAATGGTCAGAAATTCAAATATGATCAGTCTGGTTTCATTGATTACTCGTTTGATTACCGTGAACTGGAAAGGAGGGGGGGGTGTTAGGAAGGGAAATGCAATGTCCCAAAGTGGGGCAGAGCCAGGCAGACCTGGGTTCGAATCTCAGCCCCATGATAGGAATATCTGCCTTTCACGATTGTTGGTGAATTAAATGATATGATACAAAGTGCTGTGTTTTGTACCTGGAGTATGGCAAGGGCTCAATGAGATGTTAATTTCCTGGCCTCACATTATATAGTCTGTAATCGTGCTAGACTTCTAAAGATCCAAGCTGCAGGCACTACCCAAGCACACCATTGTGGTATGGGGCAGAGTTTTCTAATTCTGCATTCTGTTATTTCTCATTCCGTAATTCTGGGCTTCAAACCCATTGAGCAGTGGGTTAGGTGTTCCAGGGATGCATGTGTACTTGCTAGAATGAGTCATTGCTCAGCTTTGCCCTTCCAATAGGATTTTGGTTTGAAGTTCTTGGCATTATCAAAGGAAAATTCTTGAATGCAACCAAATTCTTGAATGCAACCAGATCAAATCTTGGAGGTGTCAGATCATATAGCTTTCTATAGTGTGGGGAAGGTCCTCTTTCATTTATGAAGGCTAACTCATGAGGCTTATTGCTTGGAAAGAAGAAGGATGTCATGTAGAAGTGGATAGGTCCAAGCGTGCCTCATCTGGCTTAAGAGAATGTGGGATAAAGAAAGGACAGAATCATAGAATAAAGGCCTGCACCTTGGAGGTGGGTGAGTATTGCTTTGGAAACATCTAGATAAATATGAGGAAGAGTCTCATGGGAGATGAACCTAATGGCATGCTTGCCTCTGTCCTCTGTCACTTCCAACATGACCCATGTCAATAGTACAGCAGTATTGGCAGAAGGGGGCTAGATCAGCGAGCACGAGGTTGGCCTGAATGTGGCAGAGCCTGGGAGGCAGAGGTCTCTGGGCCCTCGTGATGGGATGTGTAGGTGTGATGGGGCCAGGGGCTGGGCCTTTGAGGTTGGTATTAACTGGCTCTAGCCATGGTTCTAGAGAGGAGGTTCAAGGTGAGGACAAAAAGCCACAGGAGACCATTGATCTTTGGTGATCAGCTGTCCTTCAGCTTGGTAGCAGAGACCAAGGAGGATTCTGAGACACTGTAGATTCAAGGATCTTTCCCTGTTCTATGCCCTTGAAAACACAGGGAGCTCCTCTTGCATCTGCAGACTCACTTGAGGGAAGAGGATAAGCATCTGACTGATAAGATGGAGTCAGTGAGAAAGACTCCTGACCTGAGAGTTGAACTTTTTGTAGGCTGGTTGTTTAAACCACAGGGAGAGTATCCAAGCCTGAAGAGACAGGAGAATGTCCAATTGCCTCATGTAAATTTTTTTGATACCCAGGAAGAAAATATATTAAGTGCATTTTAAGTGTGCATCTGAGTGTATTAAGAGTAAATTTGCCAACCCACTAGGTATTGAAGCTCGGTATGCAGAACATTAATTTTAATTAAGAGCTATGTTGTATTTAATTCATTGTAGTGGACTTTGAATCTCTCTGGTTTTCATGCTGTTGTTTTGATTTCTGAAAATGTTTGTGTCCACATGTCAGAGGTTGGCTGTGAGTCTTTCAAGATCCTCTCTTTGTCTTTGGTTTTCTGCATTTTTTAAAAGATTTTATTTATTTATTTATTTGACAGAGATCACAAGTAAGCAGAGAGAGAGAGAGGCGGAAGCAGGCTCCCTGCCGAGCAGAGTGCCGGATGCGGGGCTCAGTCCCAGGACCCTGGGATCATGACTTGAGCTGAAGGCAGACGCTTAACCCACTGAGCCACCCAGGTACCCAGGTTTTCTGCGTTTTGAATATGATATGCTTTGGTGTAGTGACTTTGGTATTTATCTTTCTTGGTGTTCTCTGAGCTTCTTCATCTGTGGCTGCCATCTGTCATGAATTTTGCAAAGTTCTTAGCCATTTCACTTCAGATATTTCTTCTGCTCTGTTTTCTCTTCTGTCTCCTTCTGGTATTCTAATTATTCATGATATACCTTTTCAGAACTTGTCCTATACTTCTTTGATGTTCTGTTCTCTTTTTTTTTTTTTTCATTCTTTTTTCTCTTTGCATTTCAGTTTGAGAAGTTTCTGTTGATGTCTCTTCAAGTTCATGGGTTCTTTCCTAGATGGTGTCCAGTCTAGTGATTGGCCCATCAAAAGCATTCACCATTTTTGTTACAATATTTTTTATTTTGTGGATTTTCTTTTGAATCCTGGAGTTTCCACGTCTCTGCTTATATTCTTACATGTTGTCTACATCTCCCTTTAGAGCCCTTAACATATTAAACATAATTAATTTTTAAATTCCTGGTCTGATAAGTCCAAAATCTCTGACACATTGGAGTCTGGTCCTGATGCTTGCTTTGTTTCTTCAGTGTGTGTTTTTCTTATTTTCTTTTTTTCTTTCTTGGCATATCTGGTAATTGTTGAGAGCTGTGTGGGGTAACAGGAACTGAGTTGAAGAAGTCTTTGTGTGAGGTTTGATGCCAGTCTGGCTAGGAGTTGGGCTGTATTTAAAGTTTACTATAGCCATAGTTGCCAGGGGCTTTATTTATTTTTAAGTGGTGTATTATTTTATTATTTTCAGCTTTAAATAACCAGGAACTTTATATTACTCCAGTGTCCTTGTTTTCATGTTCTCTGTGGCTCTGGGCTTCTAGAGGTACCAGTCCTCAGAATCTGCTTCTTGCAGCTTGTTGGGCCATGATCCCCTGATGTTTTAGGGAGACCAGTTGGTGGGGTATCACTTGTAGGGGAGGGACATGACCCGTATTCTTAGAGTTACATCTCAGTCTTTTAGTGGGCCTGTGTCTCTGGGCTGTGGCCTTCACAGGTATTTCCCCAGTAGAGCTGCTTCTCCCCACCCCATCAGGTGAGATGGAAAGTCCAGAAGGGCTGGAGGCAGAGGAGTGCCCTTCTTGCATTGGGATGAGGCTGCCTGAAAGCCTTTTCCCTTGGAGAGTAAGCCTTCATCATGGAGGATTCTCAGAGGTATTTCACCATGATTACTCTGCCCTTGCCACTGTCAGAGCCATGAAGGGATCTTTCTCAGATCCACACTATAACAGCATGGTGGCAAAACACACATAAGTGAGAGGGTTCTGCAAGACTATAGCCCCCAAAGTTTCTTAGTCTCACACCACTACACCCAGCCTCCAGAAATTTCTCCAGCTTGCCATTTAAGTCTTTGAACCAGCTAATGGCTCCTCAGCCTCTCACTCCAGGTGAGCAGATCCCCACAGTGGCTGTGGCTTTGGATTCACCTGTCTCTCCAGAGCTCAGTGTCCTGATGGGTCTAAGAAATACTACAGATTTTCAGTTTGTTCAGCCTTTTCTTCTAAGAAGGGGAGTGAGAGCTTCCAGTCTCCTTAATATGAGAGCTGAAACTGGAAGTCCATTTAAGTCTAACTTGTCTTTAACTGTGAGCTCCTGGAGACCAGAGAAGGGTTCCATCAGCATGTTGTGTGGAGTAGCCTGTGGGCAATGGCTATGACTTATCTCAGTCCACTGGTGGTTTTCAATCTAGGTTACTAAGCTTAATCACTTGTGGAGCTTTTAGAATCTGTAGTACCCAGCCTGACCCCTGAAGATTCTGAGTGAGTGAATCAGATGAAAGACCCAACATCTTCGGAGTTTTACAGAACTTCGGAGGTGATTCTGACAGACATCATGTAGAGGACTCTGGGTGATGTCTATCCATGTGACATATCTCAGGGAGAAATAGGAAATATTTCGGCATCCTTCCCCTTTTTGAGTCCCTCCACCAACACCAAGCAAGCTCTGTCACCTATGGTTGGGAGCAACATTGGAGAACCAAGAATTTACCTACTAGAATATACAAATGAGATAAAGATAGCAGTGTAATGATCAGAGTCCAGTCAAGAAAACAGAGAGACAGAAAACACAGTAGCTGTAATAGGAGGGATGATTTAGTATGGGAGGATTGAAAGAACAAACACAAGTAACACAGTGATGGCAATTGCTGGAAGCTACTACCAGAACGTAGGGTTTTGGGAACCAGGAGCTTAGGGGTGGGGCTCTGCAGAGCTGGGACACAGAAGGTGGAGGAGGGGGCATATCTGGCTACTGATGGGACTTCAGGAGGGTGTAGGAGGAGTGCCAGGGAGCTGGGACTCTGACCTCCAAGGAGGGGTTGTGTGTTTCTGCTTCTGGGGAAGTCAAAGAAGCTGGGGTTGGAACTGACTGTTGTTGTGAGGGTGAGGTTGTGGCGAGGCTGTGGACTGGGTAGCAGGAGTTTAGGGTGATGCTCTTTGCCAAGGTTCTTCCCACGATGGGGAAGAATGCGTCAAACATATCTACTGAGCTACACTCTTCAGATCTGGTACATGTCTTGGTTCTGATTTCTTGTTTTTCAAGTCCCTTTCTGATTGTAATTTGGTTTCCTACACTGGATTCTCTCCTGACTGTGCCTGAGAAAATAGTCCAGTCATACCAAGGCCTTTAAGCCAAAGGCATTGTTTTTTTTTTTTTTTTTAAGAGTTTATTTATTTGTTAGAGAGAGAGAGAACGCGAGCACAGGCAGGCAGAGAGGCAGGCAAAGGCAGAGGGAGAAGCAGGCTCCCTGCCAAGCAAGGAGCCCAATGTGGGACTCGATCCCAGGACGCTGGGATCATGACCTGAGCCGAAGGCAGCTGCTTAACCAACTGAGCCACCCAGGCGTCCCAGGCATTGGGTTTATACATCAATCTCTCTTGATTTGACTATGGTGAGTTTGCCCTGGGAGACAACAGAACCAGGGCTCTGTGCCATTAAGACTGAAGGGTATGACAGAGTGCTTTGGTGACTTGTTCGGGGGGATATGCCCCTCCATTTTCTCCTGGAAATGTTCCAAGTGACAACATATCTGTCCGATTAACCAACAGTTTTTTATGTGTTTGTTTGTTTTTTGATGATTTAGTTAGTTATGTGAATCTAGGAAGGAAGAAGGAGTTCCTAAATATTTCTTTGGTTGTCCTGGGCAAGCCTACTTTTTTTTTTTTAACGTATTTAATCCCAGTTTTTGGTTTTATTCATGCCTTAGGATAAGAGGAATAATCCCATAATATCTTTTAAGCTGTCCAGCTCCCTGGGGCTCCTTTTTGGTTAAATGGGGGTAGGCTTGTTAACTGTGGTAGCTTCAAAACAGAATTGCTCATGAAGAACAGTGCTGTGGTTAAGTGGGGTTGAGGCAGCACTTAGAGCAGGAAGGATGTTGACGTGAGTCAGACTGGGTCCTGGTGTTACTCAGAGGAGGCAGCAGGGCCCCAGGCATCACACATTCCTGGACCACCACGTGCTGCTGGGTGCCCTTGACCACACTGACTCAGTCTGGGGAGGATGCAGCTTTCTCCCCCTCGATCTCCAGTTTCAGTCTGGCCCTGACAGAATAAAATCACTTCGTGTACAGCAAAATCACATTGGATGAACACCTAACTTACTCAAATTCACCTCTCTGCGCTCCTTACAAGAGGACAATGATAATGTCAGTGGCATTGGGGAAGAGAGAGACTCATTGCTGGGAGATACACAAGATTCATCCTCATTCTTCACAGTTTACCTGACATTGGTATCATTGGATATCATACACGTACGATAACATACTAGGTAGAAGGCACCAAACCATGTGTGCTGAGTGAGAGGCAATAGAACTCAGACTCTGGAGCTTAGCCCAGAGCCAGACTTCCCCATGTTCAAGTTCTGGTTCCACAACTTAGTGGGTCTGTGACCTTGGGCAAGTATAACTTAATTGCTCTGTGCTTCAGTTTCCCACATCTGTAAAATGGAGCTCATAATCATACCTCCCTCTTGAGGTTAGAATAGAGTTGGCACATGGTAAGCTGTCACTAGGTGTTAGGTCTCCTGATTCTTCTTGTTCTATATAATGAGCTGCTTAAGGGATTTTCAAGGGCAACTTTGGCTCCATGTGAGTTTTCCATTACTTGCTGATTTTTTAATTTCATGGGGCTTCCCTACAGAAAACAGGACCTGTAGGTTGTCTTTGCTGGGAGCATCTCCAAAGTGAAGCCCTCTCAGGGGTACCAAGAATTATGATGTTCTTCCGGCTCAGTGGGAAGGAAGGCCACACCCCTGCCCAGGCCCCCTAACCTCCTCTTTGCTGAGCTAACCTTGATGGAAACTTCCAGCAAAGTGTTTCTGCAGAGCGATCCATAAAGCATGACCTAGAGCTATATTAAACCTACAAAAATCAACCTCCAACAGTGAGAAACAGTTTTATATGATAAAGTAGTGATTACATTTTCTAATGATTGCTCAAAGTATTTTGTAATCTATCGGGGATATATTTCACAGCTCCCGGGAGCCCTCCCAGTTGCCCATTTGTCATTCCAAGCTTTAAGTAGAGCACAGAATATGAGGAGAGCAATCTTGGCATACGTTATCCTTCAGGGAACTCTATATATGCAACGCTCATGCAATTAACCTGTGTTTAGCTAGCCTGCTTGCTGTGATGCTGCTCTGTCTCCAGGAACAACGAGAAAACATTTGTACAAACTGCATATTGGACCCCCTACCCCTGCCCTGAGTTTCTTTGAAAAAAAAAAAAAAGGATCATATTCAGACTCTAAGTGAATTGTTAGTGTTTTCCATCTTCTGGCTAGAAAGTTTTTTTTCTTTTGGAAAGTTTAGAGCCGTAGATCCTTTGTGAAGTCTTTCTAAGGGCTTGTGGTGATGTACCGGGCCCCGATCTTAGTCTTCAGACAAGCAGCTTCCTGCTCAGAGACTGTTTAAATCTTTTCTGTGCTTATTCCTTGAACCCCCGGCTGGAGCTTCCAAGGCAAGCGTTCCTGCCTTGGGGTTCAGACTCCAACTATAGAAGTTAACAGTTTTCTGAAGAGAGAAAACGTGCCACTGAGAATCATGAAGAAAATGCTGTGGGTCTGGATTCTGACAGAACGTGGAGAAGCATGGAAGGAAGAAAGAGAGAGAAAACAGGAAGTATAGAAAATTTAGTTGACCTTCTTCTTCAGAGTGGGGTCAGTGTTGGGCTGGAAAGTGGCTTTGTTAATGGTCTCAAGGCAGGGATGCCTGGCGGCTGTTGAGAATGAGACCATAGGGCTTGTTTTCTCATTTGAAAACAGGCACTGGATCCCAAAGATTTCTATTCAAAATGTAAGCTAGAATGAATATGCTAATAAAGGACATACTGTGCTACGTTGGAAGGGATTGAAACAAATTAAGAATTGAGGGACGCCTGGGTGGCTCAGTTGGTTAAGCAGCTGCCTTCGGCTCAGGTCATGATCCCACTGTCCCGGGATCTAGTCCCACATCAGGCTCCTTGCTCAGCAGGGAGCCTGCTTCTCCCTCTGCCTCTGCCTGCCACTCTGTCTGCCTGAGCTCTCTCTCTCTGACAAATAAAAAATAAATAAAATATTAAAAAAAAAGAATTGAATACACACAGTACATATATATACATAAAATAAGTTATATAAATGTATGTTTGTATGCTCACATACATAGGGGTGTGTGTGTGTGTGTGTGCGCCCCAGTGTCAATCCTTGATGCTGCTTGCATGTGTTTCATTAAAGGAGCGTAGATTTGGAGCCTGGGCTATTATTTCCAGTGACTTACAGCCTCAGGGGCAGCTGTGAAATGGAAAAGAGTAGGGCAGCCTGCTCTCGCAGAGATGTTCTCTGCCTCTGAAAGGTCATGTCATGTTTCCTGGCAATTGACTCGATGGGTTTGGATTCTACAGCATAAGGTCAGGCTGTTTCCGCTCTGCCTGTGTGTCCCAAGGAGCGTGCCTTCCAGCTGTGTTCACACTGACCTCATTACTCAGCCCTGGCCGTGAGTCTGGCATGGACTCCCTGTGACTTCCACCTGCTCAGGGCTGCCTGGCTCCCACCACCCGTGCCTCTGCCCCGGGAGCAGGGTTGGCTGTGGATGCCCCCCTCTCTTTGCTTGGGAAAGCTGACCCTTCCCCTGGCAAAGACCACCTGCATGCTACTGAACAAGAAAGGGAGTGCGAGGCTGTGTTGCTGGGTGTGGGGACTATTTCTCCTACTGACAGGAGTGGGGGGATGGAGGGAAGAGATGAGAGACGCCCAGGCCCCTAGTGTCAGAATGCTGTCACATGAACAGAGGGACCCATCATGACCAAAAAAGATTTCCAAAATTCCCCAACTCCAGATCAAGTCTGAGAGCTCACTTTGAGCAACAAAATGGTAATTTTCTTGAATTGACTGCCTTTGGATACCTCCTGCCTACAAAAGATTCTCCCAGTAACTTTCAAGGGAATTACAATACTTTTTTTTAAAAAATTGATTTATATGAGAGAGAGCAAGTGAGATTATGAGCATGAGCAGGAGGAGGGGGGAGGGCAGAGGCGGGGGAGGAGGCAGAGGAAGAAGCAGGGAGCCCAACAAGGGGCTCCATCCCAGGACCCCAAGAGTATAACTTGAGCTGAAGTCAGATGCTTAACAAACTGAGCCCCAGGCATCCCTGGAATTATAGTACTTTCTTCTATTTATTTATTATTATTTTAAAAAGGATTTTTATATATTTGAGAGAAATCAGAACAAGAAAAGAGAGAGAGAGAACGAGCAGAAGTGAGGGGGAGAGGGAGAAGCAAACTCCCTGCTGAGCAGGGAGCCTGATGCAGGGCTTGACCCCCTGGACCCTGAGATCATGACCCAAGCCAAAGGCAGGCAGGTAACTGACTGAGTTACCCAGTTGCCCTGAAATTAGCATTCTTTTAAAAACAAGATGGTTCCAGTCCCAAGAAGTAGACTCAGTCACAGCCAAAGTGCTCAATGAATTCCAGGTTTTAACTCTCAGGCTATTGAGGAACTTGAGCACGAGTCAGTGGCCGAAGTGCCTCCTTTGGAAGGAAGGAAGGAAGGAAGCCAAGTGGATTGGGTTCTTCAGACAAGCCTCAGTCACAGTTTTACCCCTCATCACCGTGGCTGGGTTGTTTGAAATCTCAAAGGCTGTCAGATGAAGATCTTGTTCCATTCCCTTTTTACAAAGCTTCAGTGAGGTCGCATCTAGGGAGAATTTCAGATTCAAGGCCATATTTTGGGTTTTTGACTATGGGGCTATTTCATTTGCCAGAGTCCGGCCAGCTTTCTGAAGTCAGCAGAAGGAGAACTAAAGTCTGACATTGAGGAAAAGAACATTCTGAACCATGAAGGTCAATCAAGCAGTAGAATAATTTTGCTCAGGAAACTGTCAGGACACTAGAACTAGAGGTATTCGAGGGAAAATTGGATGTAATACTTAGGGAAATAGTATGGGAAGACTTCTTGCCCTTGTTTCCGATGTCTGAAGGAGATGACCCCGCAGCCAATCTATAAATAAAATGCTTTTTTCTTGTCTAAGATTTTGGCGCTCTGGGAATGATGGGACGTGTCGCACACTTTGAAAAGTGATAATACAAAAACTATTGCAGGAGAATGAAAGTCTGATGTTTCTTTTCATCATGAAAACCAGATTTGAAATGTGAGGCTCTTTCTTTTTTTTTTTTTTTTAAAGATTTTATTTATTTATTTGACAGAGATCACAAGTAGGCAGAGAGGCAGGCAGAGAGAGAGGGGGAAGCAGGCTCCCTGCTGAGCAGAGAGCCTGATGTGGGGCTCGATCCCAGGACCCTGGGATCATGACCTGAGCTGAAGGCAGAGGCTTAACCCACTGAGCCACCCAGGCGCCCGTGAGGCTCTTTCTACAATTCGAATCTGACCATGTCACTCACTCTTTGCATTAAGGGAGATTGGGCTGTGCAGACATGGATAATCTTTGACATGGCAGAACTTAATTTTTTGCTTTCCATTCTGAGGTGGCTGTGCGTGGCTGCTGGAGAGCTTTCTTCCACATGGTGATTCAGGAACCCAGACTTCTTTTGTCTTCTGGTTCCATCATGCCCTACATGCTTGCCACCCTCTTCGTGGGCTGTGGAAGGAGAAAGAGGGCCAGCCGCTTCTTAAAAACCTTGGCCAGAACAGGTATCATCTTCCTTTTCATATTCCCTTGTCGAGGCCCCAGTGGTAGGGCCATATCTGTCCAGGAAGAGAAGAAGATGGGTCACGCTCCCATTCGTCAAGTTCTTCCACAGACCCCCACAGCAGAAATGGAGGATTTAGACCAGGCAGAGCCAAACCACAGTCTTCTTTGAGAAAAAATAAAAGCCATACAACCCCTCCTTATCCTTCTACCCATGGCCAGTTCTGCCTGTAGTTTTAGGAAGTGTTCCTCAATGCCATGAACAGAATCCCTGACTTGTGGGACAGAGAAACTATTCTCCGATAATGGTCCAATCTGTGAAGTAGCTTATCTTTTCTTTTAAGACTTTATTTATTTGACAGAGAGAGACAAAGCGAGAGAGGGAACACAGCAAGGGGAGGAGGAGAGGGAGTAGGAAGCCTGCTTCCTGCTGAGCAGGGGGCCTGATGCGGGGCTCGATCCCTGAACCCTGGGATCATGACCTGAGCCAAAGGCAGATGCTTAATGACTGAGCCACCCAGGCGCCCCTTGTGAAGTAGCTTTTCATAAGAAATGAGCGCACCTTCAGAAGGCCTGGCATGGACAGGGACACGCAAGAGGCTGGTTTTCAATGGCAGCATCTTTAGCATGGCTGCCTGAGGACATAATGTAGGTGAAACCTGCTAATCTTGCACACCAGCACCCAGTGAGCTGAGCCATTTTCTCCAAAGGTGCTGCTAATGAGGCCCCATTTGCTCACCATCTTCTGTGCAGGGAAACCATCATGCCTCCCTCCCGAAGAGGCAAGGCAGACTTGTATACACAAGGTGGCCGGTCCTCGGGGCCCAATTACATCGAAATGCATGCAGGTGTCATAATTAGCCATTTCCTGGCAAAGCCCCTTAAATAAGCTACAATCCTCAAAACACAGGCCTCTGGAACTTTTTACAGAATTTTTTGCAGACCGAATCATATTCATCTGTAACCTGCCTCTTTACCCTAGCCATAGACCTAACTGCGCTGGCCTTGCTGGTACAAATTTTACAGCGAGTTGGATGTGAGGGCAGTTAATAGCAGGCGGGGCTCAGCTACTATGTGGACCCCACAAAGCCCACCCCAAGGCTGGTCCGCCCACAGCTAGTCACGTGGGTGCAAGGTTACTGTTTTCTGTTCTATGCCTTGCCCGTCACGACCAATAAACATGTCCTGGAGCTGCCAGGAATGTGTGAATTTGGGAAGGCCAGCCCCGATATTGGGCATGTTTCAGTGGTCTGAGCGGGTTCTTTGGTCCCCTAGGAGGGAACATTAAGGCACTAGATTATATAAAGCAAAGAACTCCATTAAGTGCCCAGCTCTCTGCTCCTAGTTTTCCCCACACCTCCCTGCTGATGTATGAACTAAACGAACATTTCCCTGCTAGGAGAAAATAGAATTTCATGTTAAAGTCTAAACTGGGTTTATTTAGGCTTAGGTTTGTTATGAAGGACATGGATGAGGCTCTCCTTCCCCCAGCAGCAAGGTAGTTGGGGGGCTGCTGTGCATTTTTTTACACTAAAAGAGAGATGCCTGTTGGGGATGCGTTCATCTGGTGTGTCTCCAAACTGGAGGGCACAGTCACTGGATAAGCGATTGCACAGATTTCCTGGAGATTCTTGCAAATATATTTGCATCACACAATCCCTCTGCCAGAGTGCAACTCTCTGTTTTGGAAGATGCCCATGGTCCTGAGGTTTTGGAGCTCCTGTTAGCCTTCTCAGGCTTGGCCTGCACAGATCATTCCAGGACAAATCCAAACTTAACTACATGGGTAGATGAGAAAATATGAGCGGAAGGTATTGTGTGAAATGCCATGTGTTCCTCCTTGGTAATATTGGGAGTCAACAAGGTTGGTGAGAATGGAGGAACGGCAAGATTTTCCTCTCCTGTTTGCAAAGTGTAGTGATGTGTGCGAGAGAGATTGGGTGTTGGAGTCATTTGAACAAGGTTTGTTTTATTATATTTGAAAGAAATCTCGGCTTTTTCCTTTCCTTATTATTGTAAATACTGCTGTAGTGAACATCTTCCTGCAAAGGACTTCTTGTATTTTTTTGAATTATTTCCTCAAGAGTAAGTTTTACTCCTGGGAATAGTTGACTAAAGAGAATGAGTTTTTTGATATTTAAAAAATATATATTGTCAGTTTACTTTTCCAGAAGAATTATGCTAATTTATATAGTCACCAGCAAATAATGAGCTTGACAACTTTACTGCAATTTTGTCAGCATTGGATTTTGCCCGATTCTTTTGTTCATTGGCCAGGTTGGAAATGGCATTCATGATTATTTCAGTTTGATTTTTAAAAATTTATAGCAATGGCATTTCCCCCTGTATATTTTACTCTTTGTTTGTGTGTGTGTGTGTGTGAATATTCAGGTATCGTGACTTTTTGCCAGTTTTGTTATGTAATATCTTCTTTCATTTGAATGAGCCCTTATAAAACATGAGCATTATCCCTTAAACAAAGTGAAGTGTAGCAGTGATAATTATGTTCCTATCTATAAAATGCATGTAAAAATTTATTCCCTGGGCTATTGCATTGAATTGTAATCATGTATATTACAAAGTGCTTTGGAAAATCCTAAGCATTATGTACAGGCCAGATGATCTTAATGTAAGATTGTGCTAAAAAAAAAAATTGTGTTTTTTTTTAAAGCATAAGTATAGGTATTTCCTGAGTGGCTCAGTCAGTTAAGCATCTGCTTTTGGCTCAGGTCAGAATTGCAGGGTCCTGAGATCGAGCCCTGTGTCTGGCTCCCACTCAACGAGGAACTGCTTGTCCCTGCTCCCTCTGCCCTTTACCCCTTCTACCCCCTCCCCTCGGCTTGTTCTCAATCTCTAATAAATAAAATCTTAAAAAAAATAAAAGTGCAAGTATAAATATACTTTGGGGAATAAGAGTTTAATAGGCATTTATGTGCAAAAGATCGGGGTATTTTAATTGATCACAAATTCAATAAGAGACAGTATTGGGGCCCAAATGATAAGAGGTTGATATGAGACACATTTTATACCTGAATGTACATTTTTTTCCTACCAAAGTCATCCATTAGGGGAAAAAAAAGCCACCTTATATGCAAGTTCTAAGTCATTTGTTTAAATGGAAGTATAGTTGACATACAATGTTGCATTAGTTTTGGGTGTGCAACATATGATGTAGTAATTCTGTGTGTTTTGCTATGTTCAGCACAAGTGTGACTACCATCTGTCACAGTACAGTGCCTTTCCACGCATTGGCTACATTCCTTATGCTGCACCTTTCATCCCCAGGACTTACTCATTCCATAACTGGAAGCCTGTTCACCCATTTTGCCCTTCAGGCAACCACGAGTGTCTTTGCTGTATTTATGGGTCTGTTTCCTCATGTATAGGACTAAAGAATGTATTGTATTAGGAAGACATATTAGCATAAAAATACCTCAGTCAATGCTAGTTGTGATGCTCAGGGAAGCTCCTTGAAGGAATGGGTTAAAAAAGGAGGCAAAGAAATTTAACATAAATTTTATGATTATTCCCAGTTGTATGACCTCCCAGTTTGAGATGTTGAATGCTGATGTAAGCAAGTCTTTCACTGATCTTTAAGAAATCACTCCACAAAGCCTAACCGGTAAGGGGTCATATGGTGGAAGGGACACCTCTTAACCTATGAGATGAATTTAAAAACCCAGTTGCCTAATCCTGTGCAAATGGACACTTGTGGCTCAGGAGAACATTTTTAGTACATACACCACACACAGATTTAAACAGTGCTGGATTCCTTGAACCATAGGCACACCTACAAAATGAAACAATATGGATGAATCTTGACCAAAGAGAACTAAACACAAGAGAGCACTTATATAAAATTTGAAAGTAGGCACCTCTAGTAGATCATGCTAGAAGTGGGGGGTGGTTACCTTCTGATAGAGGGAGATGGGGAGGCTCCTGAGGGTACTGGCCATGTGATGAGTGCAAGGCTCAGTCCACCTTGTGCAAAGCCAGCAGGCCCAATAGACATGCTTTGTGCATCTTTCTTAAATACAGTACTAAAGCAAAACTTTTTTTTAGTCCTCCTTCCCCCCACCTTTTTTTTTTTTTTTAAGATTTTGTTTATTTATTTGAGAGAGACAGAGTGAGACAGCATGAGAGGGGAGGTCAGAGGGAGAAGCAGACTCCCCATGGAGCTGGGAGCCCGATGTGGGACTAGATCCCAGGACTCCGGGATTGTGACCTGAGCTGAAGGCAGTTGCTTAACCAACTGAGCCACCTAGGTGCCCCCCCCCCCCGCTTTTTTTAAGAGAGAGAGAGAGCATGAATAGGGGCAGGGGGCGGAGGGATGGAGGGAGAGAGAGAGAGAGACTCTTAATCAGGCTCCACAGCCAGCACAGAGCCCAAGTGGGCACCCAATCCCACAGGCCTGAGATCATGACCTGAGCAGTGAAACGTTTTAAAAAAGACTTCACTTCGAACAACTTAGAGCTAAAGATGTTGGCTCTGGAAAATGGCTTCTCATGATTCCAGAAGAAGCTCTTGTGATGGCAAAAACAGCAAAGATGACATCAAAGATGCGCATGAAGAGTCAGAAATTTTTGTGGTGAAATGTGGGAAAGACAAGCCACACTCCTAACTGAATCTGTTAATGTAGCATCCAGAATAATTTAATCCTCAATTTATGAAATTAAAATAAAAAACTTAAAGGAGTCATTTGACCATTTCATCTCAACCCCTCGATTGTGTAGCCATGCGGGCCACATGGTGTCCTCTAGGGTTTTCTCATTGGGAAACTACTGTGACCCTTTTCTTTTGAGGGGTGGGTGGGGCTCATTCCTGGCCTGTGTAGTTGTGGATGCTTCGTTTGCAGAAGGGAGCCTTTTGTCCTCAAGCTGCCCAGGAGAAGGGGAAGTACTTTCTAGGGGTGCTAACCTGAGGTAACAGAAAACGTGGGGTGAAGGATGTCTTTGAAAATTGGAAGGCTCGTCATGTGGCTCCAGAGAACTTTCTAGTACCAGTGGGTGGAAGGCACACATTTCAAGCCAGTACCAGGAAGAATTTTCATAGCCATTGGAGCTCTTAGAAGTGAGATGGACTGCCTTCAAATTCGTCCCCTAGAAGAGTCAAGAAGAAACGGAGTAATTACTTGTTAGAAATACTGGTCAAAGGGATTCCTTTAATGGATTAGCTCATCTCTGAAGAGTTCTCCCAACCTCAAGAACTCATGACTTTGCGATGCCTTTCTTAGCTGTTGGCCTGCCTGGTCAGTTCGGTGTCTATAAAGTTCAGGAGGTAAAGAGTTGCTCTGTGAAGCGATCAACTCTCCAGAGTCAAGCTGCTTTGGCAGCCATCCCTGGCCAGGATTATCCGGTTTGATTCTTCGTAGGGATCAAATGAACAAAAATAACTGTTGTTTTCTTTGTTCATTTTTCTAGGTCAGAATTCTGAACCACTGATGTGTTTTGCTTAGCTTACAGAGTTTTAAAAACATGAATCTGTTGCCAACATTTAAAAATCAGATGTTTTCACAGAAAGTGCCAGGTTTTGGATGCTGTCCTCATAGACCGCAGTAGGACCCTTTGTTTTTTACTGCCCATAGGTGGGGCTGGTGTGCCTGCGGTCACCGGGGCAATACCCAGGGGCTGTACCCCCTCATTCCTGTCATCTGCCCAGTCCCCAAGCCTTTTGGGTTTGACATCTTTATTTGAAGAAGATAGTTTTAAAAGGTTTTTTTTTTTAAACACGTAATTTCAGTTGACTTTAAAAGGCAATGAAGTCTACAGTGATCAATCCATAGCAATGAAAAATCAAAGCCTACTGCTTTGCCAATCAACTTTATATTCTAAGGAAAAATGACCCTCCCAAGAATGGGTGCTGTTTTTCTTGACAACTTTGCCTCTCTGTTCCTCAGTTTCCCCATATGTAAGATACAATGTAAAATGTAGTAATTGTGACAGCATGGGTGGATTTCATTGGAGGTATTCTGGAAAACACTGTCAGTACTTGGCACGTAGAATCTCTCAGTAAATATTTACTATGATGGGGGACTATGACAAAGGAATAATCTGACCTTCAAATAGTAAAATACACTGAGCTGGAAATATCAAAATATTTACTGTGGTATCAAATTGGTGAACATTTCAGTAATTTAGCTGCCATTGTATTTGGTGGGATTCATAAAGTTCATGTCATTGTGTTCACATTCCAGTCATCGTGCTTTGGCACAGGGGTCACCATAGTCCTGGAGGCTCCCTTAGGCTGGCAGCGGTCACTTGATGGGACTGGGGTCTGTCTTTTTTTTTTTTTTTAAAGATTTTTTTTTATTTATCTGGCAGGCAGAGATCACAAGTAGGCAGAAAGGCAGGCAGAGAGAGAGAGAGGAAGGGAAGCAGGCTCCCTGCTGAGCAGAGAGCCCAATGTGGGACTCGATCCCAGGATCCTGAGATCATGACCTGAACTGAAGGCAGAGGCTTTAACCCACTGAGCCACCCAGGCACCCAGGGGACTGGGGTCTTTTAAAGAATAAAAGTAGTTTCCCTATCATTTTATCTAGGACATCTATTGAGGAAATTGTCTTCAAAAACAAATAAAACAAAAACACAAACAATGTAAAATAGTTTCTTGTGGGATAAATAGAAGAGCAAATCTCTTAGGGATAGCCTGGAGTTAGCCAGAATCAAGGTGAAGGGCACAGTCCTCCAAGACCACCGCGTCTGCCCAAGACTTCTGACACCAGTTACAAGTATGGGAGTCCCCAGGGTAACTCTCACCCGAGTTATAAACTTGGGGGTCCTCATGGACTCCCTTAGGTTTGATAATATGCTAGAACTCAGGAAAGCACTAAACTCACAATTACAGTTTTCTTACAGCAAAAAGATATAAATAAGAACTAGCCAAAGGAAGAAAACATAGGGCAGAATCAGTGACTGGGAGGGTCCCAAATGCAAAACATCGTTGTCCTCAGTGTTCCCGTAATGTGTTCCATGACGTAGGCATGACTGATTGCATCCTTGACTACATGGCCCTATCTCTACCCTCTCTTCCCTTAAAGGGCCACCGATACCATGTGGCTCAGACCCTAGCCCTCTGATCACGTGGCTGGTCTTTCTCATAGCCAGTCCCCATCCCGAGGCACCTTGTTGGCATCAACTATCCAGGGGCCTAGCGTGAATAACAAATATACTGCTTTTACTCAGGCAATTCCAAAGTTTAGAGGTTCCCTCTCAGGAGTGGAGTCAGAGGCCAGACCTCTCTTTGGGTAAAGCTTACTCTTCACCACGGAAGTACATGCTTGTGGTGGGTAATCTCTGAGATGGCCGCCATCTCCACCTACTGGCATTCACACCTCGTGTCCTCCCCCTCCATCTGAGTGTGGGCTGGACCTACAGTGACTCATTTCTAGCAAATAGAACTAAAAAAAAAATAGTGGAAATCACTTCTAGGATTAGGGGAATAGAAAGAGTACACCTTCCATTTTGTCTTGTTTCTTGCGTGGATGAAGCCAGCTGCCATGTTGTGAGCTGCCCTCCAGAGAGGCCCAAGTGGAAGGAAGTGAGGGAGGCCTCTGGCCAAGAGCCAGCAAGGAACTGAGGCCTGTAGTTCCACCACCACTGGTGGAAACCTGAGGGAAACCGAATTGCAGCTAACACATGAGCAAGCCTGAAAGTGGATCCATTCCTAGCTGAGCCTTGAGATGAGATCCACACCCTGCCAACCCCTTGACTGAATCTAGTAAGAGACTCTGGGCTCCTCCCTGGAGGCATCCCATTCAGCCACACCCAGATTCCTGACCTGCAGAAACTGTGAAGAATAAATGCTTGCTGTAAAAAGCTGTTAAGTTTTGGGATAACTTTTACTTTTTTATGCAGCAACAACTAAAATAACACATTGTCTTATTCTTTGCTCTTTTCTCTTGAGGTAATAGAAATACCTTTCAGGGGGCTCCTGGGTGGCTCAGTCAGTTAAACATCTGCCTTTGGCTCATGGTCTGTTGATGAAGCATCTGACTCTCTGATTTCTGCTCAGGTCATGATCTCAGGGTCCCGGCGTTGGGCTCCTTGCTCTGCGGGGAGTCTGCTCCCTTTCCCTTTGCCTCTCCCCCAACTCGTACAGTCTCTATCTCTCTCTCAAGTAAATAAATAAAATTAAAAAAAAAAAAGAAGTACCTTTCAGCTCATAGATTGAAAGATGTATTATAGATGCAATATTTAAACTTAGGTATATCCTTTACAGCTGTTCATATGAGCTTTGACACCTAAGTGATGCTGTGATTTTGTTCTGCTTTATGACATCCTACTTGCTCCCCTCTTATTTTGCTTATAACAGGCTAGTATAAAATTCATAGTTTATAGGTTTTTAATTTTGTAATTTTTTAGAAAAAGATTTATTTATTTTAGAGAAAGAGAGGGAACACAGGGAGGGCAGAAGGAGAGAATCACAAGTAGACTCTGTGTTGAGCATGGAACCTGTCTTGGGGCTTGATCTCACAACCCCGAGATCATGACCTGAGCGGAAATCAGAGAGTCGAATGCTTCATCGACTGAGCCACTCAGGTGCCCCAATTTTCTTAATTTCTAAATGAAGCACATAACATCTATCCATTGCTATTATGTATTAAGGGATAATAAATTTTTCCCCAACAGGAGAAACTCTGTTTTGGTTTATCTTCAATTTACCTTAGGTCTTATTTCCCCCTAGATTGAGTCTGTGTTAAACTAATAGGGAATCGAGCCATTAAAATGTTATTTTTGGATATTTTTTCAAAAGTGTGAACACTCAACCCAAAAGTTACATTTTTGTTGAAAGCTATTATTTTGGAATTGGAATTTTCTTGGAGCTAAGCCCTCTGGTAGTTGTAAAGCCTACACCTGTGAATTTGTTCCCTGGAAGACGCTTTCATTTAGTGCCCGATTGTTTCTCTGTGGATAAATTCAATTATAAATTACAATAGAATTGACTTTTTCATAGCATCCCTCACTCTCCAAGTATCTTAATGTCCTCTGTGAGTTGTAAAGTAATTACAGTGCTCGAAGGACAGCTTAATAATTGTGGACTCGAACACAGACTCCTCTATATTCAAGAAGGACTCAGTCCCAGCTGGGAGCATTAAGTTGGATTTTATTGAGACTGAAGCCAGACAGCTGAGTGATCCCCTGTGCTATTTTGAAAAGTATCCTGGGATCTTTAATTTCCACCTGGATGGTCAGGGAGGTGAGAGAATGGCCCTCCCTGGATATGACCTTGAGTTCCACTTGGGGTCTTGAACCAGGCAACCTCCAACCCCAGACTTGAGATGTGCAGTATGGGAACGTTATGCAGCCTCTTAATTATTTGCCCTCAATCCCAACTGAATTCTCACCGTTGGTTCTCTCCCAGGTGAGTTTGGATGGTGGCCAAGAAGAAGTATTAGAAAGTTTTCAGACAGGTGTTTCCTAAGAATGTTTCAATTGGCCTATATGGGATGTTGTTTTGTTGTTCTTTTAATACAAGTGCTTTTTCGTTCTGTGAGGCTATTCACGTAAAACAAACCTGGCATACACTCAAGGTTCTTTGGTTTTTGGCCACAGTTTTCCTTTGGCACATCAAAAATGGAGCATCTTCATCTTTCTCCCTTTGTTTCTTTTCATCTGTCACCTTGATATTGCAGACTGATGAAATGATGACTGCATCTTCTGTACTTTGCCTTGATGGGCTTTGGTATGAAAAAGTGCTAATTAAGCTGTAGCTGTTGGCCCTATTGTATGTGTGTGGGCTCCAGGACCGGAAGGAACTGGATTAGCTCCTGTGTGTGTGTGTGTGTGTCTTTTCCATTTTCAGCTTTTTCAGGAATTGTTATCAGTGAGAATTTGGCTTAGAGCTTAGAAACACAATACATTCTTCAAACTATGGGCTTCACTCAAAAGCAACTCAGAGTTTGGTAGTTCAGTGAAATCCTGTTCAGTATATGTGGAGTTGATAACTTGCAAAGCTCAAGATAAATTCCATACCATGAATTTATAGGATCTTTTTTTCCTTTTACCTGGGGGTGAGAATGTACTTTTTTCTAGTTCTGTTCTTCTGATAGACCTTTCATCAGTTTACGTGAATTGTATTTTTCCTGCTGTGGTTAAAAAATAATTGTTGAAGCTGCTGATATAGATGGGAAACTTTGGTTGTGATTTCCATGAAGTGAGGTGGGGCTGGAAGGTTTTTGTCTCTGTATTCCGAGCGCCTCTCTCTTTGTCTAGCACGAAGTGGACACTCACTGAGAGTTCTGGAGAAGCAGAATTGAACAGTGGTTACCAGGGGCAAGGAGGTAGGGGAAATGGGGACATGTTGGTCAAAGGGTACAAAAGTTGACTTTATGATAGGATGAATAAGTGTAGGGATCTAACATACAGCTTGATGACTATAATTAGTAATACTGTTTTACATCTTGTGACGGAGATATTAATTGGTTTTGTAGTAATAATTTCACTATATGTATATCAATTCACCTCAAATATACATAATTATAAAATTAGAAAAGTGGGCGCCTGGGTGGGTCAGTGGGTTGAAGCCTCTGCCTTCGGCTCAGGTCATGATCCCAGAGTCCTGGGATCGAGCCCCACATCAGGCTCTCTGCTCAGCAGGGAGCCTGCGTCCCTTCTTCTCTTTCTGCCTGCCTCTCTGCCTGCTTGTGATCTCGGTCTGTCAAGTAAATAAATAAAATTAAAAAAAAAATTAGAAAAGTTATTGGATAATATGGTGATGGATCCATTCTGCCAAACAGTTAATTGAATTATTTGTAAGCACTTCATTGGCTAACTGTGTTAATCTACCCAGGGGCTGTTCTGGGCATCAGGGATATTTACATGCATCTGGAGAGTCGATGGCCACCTTGGTTAACAATGTTTGTTGGAGGCATTCCATAACAAAAGGGCCCAAAGAACCATGGGTGAATTCTATTTGGGCATAACTCTGCTTTCTACCAGAAAATGGATAAAAGCTTTTTAATAACTGAAGTGAAAATTTCAGCTCGAAGGACATCCAGAAGAGTCTCCCTTTGCAGTAAATGGATTGTTCCGAGGGAATCTGAGAGAGGGCATGGTGTGTTATCTCTCATGTCCAGCTGGAAAAATTCTTGAAATCTTGTATGAGAGGATGGTCTTATTATGAAACAGTGGAAGGACCCAAGCGTCCATTATGCTGTTCGTGCTTGGAGACAGAGAGGGGGCTCAGAGCTTAGGGGAGGACCCCTCGCCATGTGAGGGACAGCTGAAATAATGACGATGCATCATCCACACTACTTTTTTTTTTTCCCCACAAACTGTAACATTCTTGGGGAAGTTAAAGGGAATGGAAAAATGCATTTTTTTGAAGAGGAGGGCAATGGAGGACAGGAGGAAGAATTGGAGAGTGATTTAAGTGTCTGGTTGGCTTTCAACTTAGCCCCTAAGGCTTTTACCTAACCCTGTCACTGTCCCAACACCTGCTCGGGCTGACAGTCTTGGTAATTGATGGGCTGGTGGGGGCTCTTTTGTGCAAAGGCATTAAGGGGGAGGGGACCACTCCAGCCCCCGCCTGGCTGCCTGGTACGGGCCCGGGGGGCGAGCAGATCTAGGGCCTGGCCATGTTGTTGCGGGGGGGTGAGGGGATCGATTCTGTCAGTTAGCCTGCCCAGCTCCTGTCAGGCTCGGGACCTTCCACCTGCTCCTCGGAGTCATTAGAACTCCCAAATCTCTTTGAAGGCTTTTTCTATTAGACACCTACTCCCGTGTTTTGATTTTTTTGCTCCCAAACTCATTTTTTTTTATATAATTACCTGCATTGAACCACACTTACCATCCATGGGCTGAGAGCGGTCAAATGATTTATTAGTCTCGGTTTCTAGCCATGCGGAGCAGTACGGGATTGACTGGGCCGGTGACACACACAGTGGGCAGGCCCATGGGTGGGGGTCAATGTCAGAATGATGGTTCTCGTGCAGCTGACATGCACGAGGGGACCTGGGTCTCGGTGTTTAGTCTGCAGACTGTGGCATTGCAGACTCGGAGCCTCCCGTCCCGGTGGGTCACAAAGCGGGGGAGAAAGCAATGAGGGGAGCAGTGCCGGATTGTTTCTCTTCAAGTAGAAAGTAAAATGGTGTAATAGAGGGGACATCCGTACGACTCAAAGGGTTTCTGGTGAGGCTCTGGGGATTTCTTTTGTCCATGCCGCTGGCCTTGTGTATAAGGGTTTGTGTGTGGCCAGTTGTGGTGGGGGGGTGGGGGGGTGAGGCCCTGACCACTTGACTTGGCATTTGAGTGGACCTTGACTGACACCCGAATCAAGGTATCCATCAACGTCCCCACTTCCTGCGGATAGGCATCTTGCTTCCGGGGCTGATTTTCCTATCGACTGATGGTCAGCTTGGAGAATCACCTGTCCTCACACATAGGCTGTCGACTTTAAGACAACAGGCACCGTGCTTGGCCCTTGTGCAGTATTTAGTAGCAGTGACTCCCTTCCTTTGTCATTCCCTCCTGTCCGGAACAGGAACACAGAGACCGACCGAAACTGCTTGGGACAAGGGAGAAGATGATGTGAGGAGGACAGTAGGGACCCAGTGTGACTTCCGTGGGCTCTAGAAACTTTTGCCTTTCATGGGCCCCTTTTCTGTTGAAAGAAAGAAAGAAGAAAGGAAGAAAGAAGGAGGAAGAAAGAAAGAAAGAACGAAAGAAAGAAAAAGAAAATCTGATTTTACTACAAGTTACCACCAGAGATGACATTATTGCTATTCTTTATTAAAACATTTTTGGGGTGCCTAGGTGGCTGAGTTGATTAAGCAACTGCCTTTGGCTCAGGTCGTGATCCCGGAGTCCAGGGATCGAGTCCCTCGTGGGGCTCTCAGCTCCATGGGGAGTCTGCTTCTCCCTCTGACCTTCTCCCCTCTCATGCTCTCTCTCTCACTGTCTCTCTCTCAAATAAATAAATAAAATCTTTAAAAAAACAAAAACAAAAACAAAAACTTTTTCTCCCACTGAAAAGTTTGCATTTATTCCTTCTGGCTTCAAAAGAAATTGAACTATTTTCATGGCCCTTCAAAGTATTATAGGCCCTAGGGATTGTGACTGCTGGGCTAAAGGGATCTGTTGGCTCTGGAGAAGAGGTGTCCATGACACCTAATGTCAAGTAGAAAATGTAAAATAACACGATATTTTCCCCAGTGATGTGGTACATAAGGCATGCAGAGTGAGTTTTATTTCTTTATGTTTCGAGGAACTCTGCAGTCTCTTAGGTATGAATGCTGTCTACTTTCCATTTGCAAGGTAAGGGTAGAGCCCACCTATGTTGGCTGTAAGACTTTCCCTGAGGTTTGGACTTTTTGGATAACTCCGGACCAAATTATTTATTTATTTTTCTAGCTATGACTTTTCCCTAAATTTCTACATCTGTGTAGTTAGATTTTGATAAATTATGGGGCTATTCGATAATGTACTCTTAACTCTTTCAACAAACCAGGAAAACTTGGAAGGCTAGGAATTTACAACAAATCTCTTTGCAACATACTAATAATGAAAATAATCTCTGCTACCCCTTGCAAAGGAGGCTGTTATAAAGCAAATGATACCTTCTCATGTATGTGCTTGTTACTTGGGTTTTTCAACTGCTGAAAAATTTTAAACTGGATATATCTAGCCTTTCTAGCCTGGTGAGTCTTGAGGGATTGAGCTCTTGCTCTGATTCTTTTTTTTTTTTTTTCTTTTTTTGCTACTTGGACAAATGTTTCCTCTTGTGGGCAAACAAATATGGTGTAGTTGATAAAAGCATGGGCCATATAAAGAGTTGAGTGTGGTTCAGATCCCGGCTCTACCATTTGCTCTGGGTGATCTTGGACAAGTGACTGATGCCCTGTGCTTTAGTTTCTTCTACTATAAAGGGAGGATAAAAATGCAAGTATCTTTGTCCCTGAAATAATGTAAGAAAGTGAATATTCATAGAACAGAAACCTATATCCTATTATTTAAAATAGGGAAAAAATGAGTACATTTCTAGCTCATCCTAGAGCCCTCCTGACTCTCCCCCCACCACCCCAAATCACTAAACTAGAGATGCTTCATAACCATCCAGTAAAGATTACTGCTGAACACAGAAGCATTGAAAATACCATTTAAAAATATCATTTTAATCACTTAGTTATCTCATTGTTGGGTATGTTTGTATGTACAGTAGTTCCCGGGGCTATTGTCTTTGTACATTTCATCCCAAGTACACTCTAATATAGATGAAGTAAAATGTCAAAAACACATAAAAATACCAAAACATACAGTGAAGTAAAATAAAGAAGACAAACTAAAAATGAGTCCAAAGAGATTGAAGACCTACAGATTGAAGGTGAGTAAGATTGGGAGGTGAGAGATGGGGGACATGGAGGTTGGGGGTCACTGCTGTCTATGAGATGTCTTGAAGATACAACTCTTCGGCCCCTAGGCTGTGCGAGTGACTTGGATATTATCTTTGTAATCAATAACACTAGAAGGAGTGCCCTCTGTGGATAAAGGAATGTTGATGGCAAAATTTCATTCTTCATATACTCTTTAGCAGAAGGTGACCCAAAGCTTGTAACGTAATCATGGCTACAGGGCATACGATTCAAATACCACCCAACAGACAACACTTTCATCCATTCTCTTCAACATGGTTCTAAAGGGTGTTGGCCTCGTTGGAGGAGTACCCCAATCTGAGTTTTAGCCTAATGCCTTCTTCATAATTTCCTCCAAAAATTAGTGTTGGCCTCTCCTTAGAGGCTTTATGTCCTGGTGCATTTTGTTGTCTTCTGCAATACACATAGTAAAATGGCATCCATTAAAAAAGAAAAGCACTTAATTTCATCAACATAAAAAATGTGGTTTGCAGTAAATCACCTCCCTTCAGGGTTTTCTGCTGATCTCAGGGGAAAATGTCTGCAGCATCACCACCAGCAGGAAATAGCCGTTCTTTCATATTTCAGTCTTTCTCAGATCTTACCAACCATCCAGGCCTTGGTTTGGAATTCAACTTTTCCACTGAATTTTCTCTCTCCTTCTTCTGACCTTTGAAAGGGATTAGCCCCTTCTGTTATTTCAATAGGGTGTTCATCAGTATCCCATGGGGGCCATCAAGCCCCCTTGCTGGGTGTTTTTCCAGTTTTTAGCAAATATTATGCTTTCCTGAGTGACACCATGAAGCTTTCCAGATCTGATCTGATCACACTTTTGTAGTTTTCTTTATTTTCCCATGCCTAGAAAGGCCGTCGAGTCATTGTGAACTTGTACGTGACCAAGTCAAGTGTTCAGGCATTCCTTTCTCCCGCTTCTACCTTTTTGTTGAATGTATTTCTAGCCCTTTTGGTCTTACAGGGTTTTCCTCTTTCTTAGCAGGCATTTTCACCTCGTAATGTTGGAGGATGATAGCAATAAGGCACATCGTATATATTTAAAAACAGTGTTGAAAGGAAATCAGTGAACTTGACCTGGTCCCATGACTTCCTATATCCTCTCTTCAGATACAGGAATGCCAAATAGGGAATTTGGGGTAAAGCTTTTTGCAGAGCTTTCTAACAGATATTCTACTAGTGAGAGTCAGGTAAGGCATACTTCTAGTTCCTGCCTCATAGGGCAGTTACTAGGATGAATATGGAATCCAAAAGCAGGAGGTGGGCTGTGGGGTGCATTGACATCACATGGCACCTGTGAAATCCAGAGCCCACTCGCTCAGCCTTGTGGGTCATTGGTGATGAATTGCTTCTCTAACTGGCCTCTCCCATATGCAGCCATGCTTTAAAGTAGCTTGAATGGTTGCACTTCTGCCATCCTTATTCCATGAAACTACCATAGAGAGAAGTCCTGGAGGACTGTGAGAAAGAGAGGTCCCAAAGGAGCTTGGAAGTGCCTAATGGGAGATAAAATAAAAGAGGTAAGGAAAGAATAAGAACAAAAATAATGTTCCTTCTTTCATGGAAGCTCAGTGGGTTCTGCTTTGGGTCTCTGGGTCTTTTAGTGTGCAAAGAGGCCGGGACAGGGCTGAAAGGTCTCCATGTGGCCTCTAAGAGTCCAGGGAGGCAGGAAGGGAAAGAGTTCTCTGGGCAGACACAAGGGTGGATAGATTCTTCTGGGAAGCACATTACTCACAGGAAGCCTGTGAGGAAGAGTAGAGCAGAGAATCACCAGCTTCCACTGCTGGTTTCTGGTTTGACGGGAACACGGTGTTTCTGCAAGTTAGCTCTGCTGCAATGTTAGCTCTGCGAGTTAGCGGTGTTCGCAAGACACATGCATAGGTTGAGATAGCTCCATGTCCAATACACACTAGGTAAACTTAACTCTCCACAAAATTCTTGATCTGGGCACTTCAGGCCATACAGAGGTGACATTCAATTGGTGAAAAGTTATGTTCTTCTGGGGTGCCTGGGTGGCTCAGTGGGTTAAAGCCTCTGCCTTCGGCTCAGGTCGTGATCCCAGGGTCTTGGGATCGAGTCCCGCATCGGGCTCTCTGCTTCCTCCTCTCTCTCTCTGCCTGCCTCTCTGCCTACTTGTGATCCCGCTCTGTCAAATAAATAAATAAAATCTTTAAAAAAACGTTATGTTCTTCGTAGGGCTAATTTTCGGATTTTGTTTCATATTTTTTCAGCGAGCTGGTGAATGTTGAATGGAATGCTAATGCATTATTTTGGGTCAGGTTTATACAGAATAACAACAAAACATTTTGTTGGGCTGAAGGAACCAGCTGGACTGAATTCCCCCATTCATTACCTCTGCCTTTGTGACTTTCTTGCTTCTCCAGGGAATTGCTTCTGTTAATGGAATGGGAAGCATCAAAGCGTTGGAACACAGATTCTTAGTGAATAGAGAGAAATGAACGTATGTGGGGAGAACATATATAAGCCAGAGAGAACTTTGGCACAAAAATCAGATGTGATCAAATGACTATTTCACTTTAGGAATGATGTCTGGATTTTAAATTCCTGACTTAAAATGACTATTGCATCACTGCCACCTGCTGGCCAAAAAAGGTATTAGGTTAACGTGCCATCAGTAAAGGGTGTTATGAGGCAGAGTAAAGGAACTGGTTCCTATGGTTGTTTTTGTATATAAAAGGTTTTTCTCTGAAAAAATATGTCTAAAGCTTTTTGGTTAGAAAATGTTTAATTATTCTAAAATTAAAACTTTTATATATAAAAACACTGTCATTGTAAAAAAGTAGGGGAAATACAGAAAAGTATTAGGATTATAACTAAAATAGCTTCTTAATATGAAAAGATTTTGAAAAACAAAATGGGATTGTGTTACGTATGTATCTTGCTTTGTTTTATTCAGTTATTGAGTTAGTTTTTCTTTTTTTCATTAAATATTTGAAGCATAGCCTAAAATATAGAATATAGCAGGTACCCATAAGCCCCTTTATTTAGATTTAACTCTTTTAATATTTTACTGCATGGTTTATTTCAGAATTTTTTTACAAGAGAAATACAACTCTATAGGTACAGGTGAAATTCACATCTGTCCCTACTCCACCCATCAAATTGCCCTCCATATATCCATAAACAATCCATCAGTGTGGTATTTAAAATGCACTGAAAATTGTACATAGTTGGGTGATAATACTATTTTTTTCAATTTCCTTTTTTCACTGAACACTATATTTCTAAAATGTGTTAACATTTTTATATGTAAATCTATATATTAATTTTACATATAGTTGAATTAAAAAGTCCAGTCTGGAAAAATTGATCTTTCACTGGAGATTTAATCCATTTACATTTATTGTGAATATGTTTAGATTATTTCTACCACATTCGTTTTGTTATCCATTTCTCATGCTTTGTTTAAACATCTTTTTGTCTTCTGTTAGAGGTTGAGTATTTTTAAAAATTGTCCTCACTTACTTGTTTTGAAGCTGTATCTTCCATTTTTTTTCCTATTCCTGAATTTGTACTGTGCCATTTGATTTGGATCTAAAGGTAGCAATCATTGCTTCTCTTCTCCTGAAGAGTACAAAGACCCTAGAATGTTCTCTTTCACATTTCTCCAATCTTCCATGTAATACTTTCCAAGATTTAATTCCTTGTTTTAGATCCCCTGCATTAGCTGCCACATGACCTGCATCATCATCAGTATTACCACCCTACAGCAATCAATGCTTACTTAGATTTATCCACATGGCCACTTGTAACATTTTGGTGTATGTGGCTTATTTCAGGTTTTAATGCTTGTATTCTGAATTCCAGCAATCTTTTTTGGGAAAGTTTTTTTTTTTTGAAAGTATTAAAGAATGAAAAGATGAATGAATAGAGTTAACAGTGGGATCTAAATGGGGTTGTAGTAAAAACTGAAAGGGAGAAGGAAGAAAGAACATAAAGAACAAGAAGATATAAAGTCAAGACCAACAGAGCATTTGCCTAAAGCAATATAGGGGATGTATTCCCTTTTGTCATCTCAAATATGAAAGGAACACTTCTGGATTTCAATTTATAAACACCTGAACAATTTATATGTAAGGTGACTTCTTCTTTGTGTGGTCATGTAACTGTGGGCTGCCATCAGTTTGTACACCATGAACATCTGTTAGGAGAATCCACAGCCCTTGAATTGGAAAGGAATTAGATAAAATGCCAGGTAATCTCTTAAACTTGAACTACACATACCTTCTTTTTCCTTGACTATCTGAACTGATGGAACAGGATACAGAGTCAAATTTACTCATTTTGAAAAGCAAATAGATGAAGAAACAGTTGGAGTTTTATGTGATACATACAGATACCCTTTATTATTTTTTTTACTTTACCTTTTTTCTTATGTTGCCTGTTTGCTCTTCTTGGGAAAACTTCCAACTTTGCATGACTATAGGTGTGGCATATTAGGAGGGACATATTAAATTGTTCAACTTTCTGGAAGTTGCTTTAGGAGTGAAGGGCCGGTGGGGGTCGTATTTTCATAGCCTCCTTTTTTTTTTTCTTTTTCAAGATTATTTATTTATGTGTTTGAGAGAGAGGGAAATAGAGCATGAGTAGGGGGAGGAACAGAGGGCAGGGGGAGAAGCAGACTCCCCGCTGGGCAGGGAGCCTGACATAAGGGCTCAATCCCAGGACCTTGGGATCATGACTGAGCCAAAGGCAAATGCTTAACTGACTGAGTCACCCAGGCCCCCTGCATAGCCCCCTTTTAAGTGGGCAGATACTCTGATGAGTTGAGGCCATCTGAGTACAATGTTTTAGTCCCATTGGCGGTCCCCTTCGTTGTTCCTGACAGGAGGAATCTCCTCAGAAACAGTCACAGTAGATGCATTTAGATCCTAGAGTCACAGTAGGTTAGCCTGGAAAGCTTTTTCAGAAATGTACTCATTTAGGCCCACAACTTTCCAGAAGAAGAGGAAATGAGGACTTAGAGAGGTAGATGATTCATAACGGCAATACTCACCAGCTTACCCTGCAGGACACCAGAAGTGCCTTTGTAAACTCAAAGATGACCCATATGGACTCATTGCAAATAATGGCATCTCTCATCAGAATCATGGCTTCCACCTCAGGGTCTGGGGAGCACTGAGCTGGAAGTAGGAGACTGGGGTTCTAGTCCTGCCTGGCCACCCCAGCTAGTGACCACAATCTTCATCTCTGACACGAGGCAGTGGAGAGCAGACCCCTGTTTTCTTCCTGCTGTAGACTCCCCCATGCCTCAGTGGCTGCCTGGAGTCAGAGGTGTAGTTCGCAGAGCAGAATTGAGGAGTGGCTGTTCCCTCTCCAGGGACGTTAGCCAGGGCCTTTCGCTACAGATCTGATTGTTCTGTATAGCTGAGTGACTACAGATACAAACGGACAGTGGCAAGACCATATATAAAACTACAACTTGGACCCACTACCTGGACCCACTGCCCAGGAAACCAACCCTCTATACTAAGCAGCCCAGGAAGCCAGCGTGCTCTAAGCCAGACCTGCCGGAAGCCATACTGTGATGTCTAGTAATGATCCAGGACAACAGCCCCCAAATAACCAGGACTTAATTAATAACTGACAGCATCCCCAATTTTGTCCCTGCTTCTAATTTTAGGACCAGCCAGAGAAAGCCAAATGGGCTTCCCTAAGCGATGACATAGGATACCCCCTTCTAGATAGCTGCTACCAGCTTCCCCATGGACAGCCTCTGATCAGGGCATACTGGAAGCCTTCCCTTGTTTGCCATCCCTCTGCCAAAATGCAAGTGACAGTAGCTGATTCACTTGCCATAGCCAGCTCTGGAATGCTTTTGCCTCTTCTCATTTGGTTGGTTTTATCTCCACAGAGCACTAATACCAGGGATGGGAACTAGAACACTGGACCCCATCTCTGCCCACTCCTGCCCCCTACCCCTCCACCTTCCTCCCAACTACTTAAGGGTTCTAGCAAGAAGGTCAGAAGCCAGGGACCCCCGGGAGCAAAGGACTCCCTCTGCAACACACCAATTCTTGTGCTTTCAAATCCTGTTCAGTGGCATCCCCCCGTGGCTGACCCCAGTGTTACTGATAATGACAGGGGGAAAAAAAAAAAGACTTTCCATGGGATGTAAAGTCCATGCAACTTTAACCTGAGTCCTGCTGTTGGCTGTGGATTTGGATGTAGGTTTCTGGTCCATTTTGTCACCTGTGAGCTGGAAAATTTCAGCTTTGGGTTGGGTCACCGGGGTTGGGTCCAAAGTCTGTTTGAGAGCAGGTGAGTGTGAAACCCAGTCCATTTGGCTCAGACCAGGTAATTTCCCTTTGGCTTGCTTCAGCCAATGATAAATAATTCAGTATTTTAGAGCAGGGGAATGTGGAAATTAAAAAAAAAAGAAAGTATTAAAAAAAAAGGAAGACTCCTCTATTCAGAGGTTACTGGACACATGCTCTCTGCCAGGGTCATGCCTTACTATCAAAGTATGTTTTCATCATGTCCGTGAAAGTCCATGTTTATGCAGACACGGCTGATTCGTTGTTACCACTTACTGTGACTTTGTCTTTTCCGCACTTTATAAATTTGTTGGTCTGCAGCATGTCAGATGAGAAAAAGGCATAAACCGACGTTTCTTCATACGAGGTCCTCTGACCACCTGCACCCACACTTTCTGCGGTGCTTAGGATAAGAATTCAGTTCACCTAGATGCGGACTCGGACGTTCTAGGTGTGTGTTTGTGTGTGTGTGTGTGTAATCTGCCTTTTTGGCAGGCTCCTTCCAAGAGCTTGTGAACACCAGTGTCTAGAGTGTCTAGGTCACGTTGCTTCTGTGTTATTGGATGTAGAGGGATTTTATTATGTATGAAGAAACTCAGCAAATGAGGTCAAGTGGCCCGCTAAAGGTCCCGGAATCAGTTAATGGGTGGTTGTGACATACAAAATCTAAGGAACTGAATGATAAAGCGCTTTGAGTCTGAGTCTCTCTGAGGCTTCAGGTCAAGTGCCTCCTATTCACAACTCATAAAAGAAATCACTTCATAAAATGGGATACTGTTCTCAGTCAAAAATTCATTGAATGGGCTTTAGTTTCCTTGTGTGTGGCTCCTGTGCAGCCAGGCGTTAGGGTCTGGGAGACGGGGTTGGGGGTGGGGAGCCCAACCCAGCCCCTGGTTGAACTGGGAACACCAGTTCCATTTGTAAAGCTGTCAGCGTAGCACCCCCTCCCCTCTCTCGAGAGGGGTCAAGGCTGTTACAGCATCTTTGAGTGGAGCCTTTGTCAACATCCGTTTCCCCCTGTGGTTTGGGGAATTCTGGGGAGGTTTCAGTCATAAGGGGAAAAAAAATTCCCTTCCATTTTTTTTTTTTAATAACCTAATTGAGAAGACTGCGTTCATTGCAGTGATGCCCCTCCTTCCTTGTCTCACTGCATCCTTTTCTGTTTTATTTTACTGCGATCACTTTACAGGGCTGGTGATCACCTCTCGGGGGGGGGGGGAAGGGTGGCTTTGGCACCTTCCAAAGCCACAAGCATCTGTTAGTGAAGAGTGTGGGTTCCCAGGAAGGACCGGTCCCTGGGGACCGTCCCACACTGCTGTTCAAATGAACACGGAACAGCGGCCAGATCTGTGCGCTTCCAGAAATAGAAAATACAAGTGAAATGCGCCCTGCAGTTCTGTAGAACCAGCCTTTTCTTGAACAAAAACGTGTCTGTAAAGCATAGTATGCCCAGGGAGAAAAAATTCTTCCTGAAGCAACAGATGGTTAGTAGTCGTTGCCTGCTTTCCTTACTCTGGATTCCCAAGCCGCATCTGCCCAGGCCAGGCAGGTCTATCGATCCGTTTGCAATGATCCAGTCCATTTGGTGCCCGTGTACCACACACCATACGTGCCAGGCAGCTGGGTCCTGACAGAAGCATCTGGCTGAGTGGGGAAAAAAAGCAGGAGATAAGACAAGTATAATTTGATACAATTCTTCTGTATGTATAGAATCAATGGACACACCGGATGCTTGCATTAGTTGGAACCGCTTGGGAGCGTGTCCCCGCCTTCTGTACCTTTGTTTTGAGGGGAGGCAAGTTTTTAGTTATTGTGATTGGCAGGACCCCAAAGTCATGCTTTTGCCGATGTATTTATAGAAAGAATAATGGTGGGGCCTTAGCCAGCATTTGTAACGTCCCGGATAGAGATGGGTTACTCCCCATTTTTCCTGACAGAAGCAGGCAGCTGGCCGATGTCTCATACTCTTCCAGCATTTTTAACTTTTTCGAGGTGCATGCATTTTGTTACTTCATGTTGTCCTTGCAACTTCACGCCGCCCGTGAGAAACAGGGATAAATGACCCACTGAAGGCTAAAGCGATGGCCAGGCCCCAGCCCAGCCCATAGGTTGGGCAGACCACCGTTGAGGTCTCAGAGCACTTAAGTGGAAGAGAGGTCGGTATCTTGAAATCAGGACTTGCCTGGGAAAAGGAGTGCGGCTGCACAGCCCACCTAGGAGCCTGCATTTCCTTCCTGCATTTCCACCTAGGAGCCTGTTCCCGTCTCACCTCCTGCTGCCTTTGTGGAAAATAAAGCTGGGACATCTCATCCCTATCGTGGAACTTCTTTTATTTTATGTATTATTTATTTTTTTATTTATTTAAAGATTTTATTTATTTATGAGAGAGAGAGCAAGCATGAGCAGAGGGAAGGACAAACTCCCCACTGAGCGGGGTGGGGTCGAGTGGGCGCTGCCTCCCAGGACCCAGGGATCATGACCTGAGCCAAAGGCAGCTGCTTAATCAACTGAGCCCCAAGGTGCCCCAGTGGAAGTGTTTTTAAAAAGAGAAGGTGCTAGTGGCAGAGACAGCCGGGAGACACTGTGCTTGAACAGAATTTGCCTTCTGAAAGCCTTCCTACGCACGCACACACAGCTGTACGTGGGGAGTGAGTTTGGATGAGATACGGTGGGATGTGCACAGCCCCCGATGGAAAGCACCCCCCACCTCCTGTCCCCAAGGAGGGAGGCGGAGGTTAACAGGAAAGAAGAACATGAGGCTGTGAACCAGACAGTGGAAACCTAATGAGAAGGAGGGAGATTTCCGAAAAGATATTTAGATAAAACTGTCCCTTCCTTATTCCTATGGGAAGCACCAGGGATTGCTTGGTGGGGAGTGGGGAGGAACATCATTCTTGAGACATTTTTTTTTTAAAGATTTAATTTATTTATTTGACACACAGAGAGAGATCACAAGTAGGCAGAGAGGCAGGCGGAGAGAGAGAGGGAAGTAGTCTGCCCACTGAGCAGAGAGCCCGACATGGGGCTTGATCCCAGGACCCTGAGATCATGACCTGAGCTGAAGGCAGAGGCTTAACCCACTGAGCCACCCAGGGAGACATTTTTAAAGGGGTTTTCCAGGTGTAAACCCCATGGAGAGAGCAGAGGGAGGAGGGTATCAGTGGGAGCCAGGAGGAGGACAGAGGCTCACAGAGAGGAGGGCCTGCAGGGCCCAGGACCATGTGGACGTGGGACTCCAGCTGGGAGGGGGGAGAGCAGAGCAGCTGGGTGTTAAGGCCCGGTGGTCAGTGCACCAGCAGGGGCTGGTGAGCAGATCTCAGGGCCCTTTGGAGGCAGCAAAGTGGAAGTAGGGGGATGGGAGGAGCGTGCACCAAGGGGCCTCACCCCTGGCAGAGCTGAATGGCTCTCCTCTCGGGGTACAGACTGTTACTGGGAGCTGGGTGATCGAGAATCCCTGAGCACCATGAATTTATATTAAACATGTCTTTTTATTCTGGAGTTGTCATGTAAGTCTGGGGACTTACCGATCTGGGGAGCCAGCCTCTCCCAAGATCAGCCAATTCCTAGAGGTAGTTGGAGGTCTCACCTGTGAGTACACCTTTCACCAACCAATCCAGAGCTCCCCATACCTGCTTCCTCTCTCTTGCCTCTCTACCCTGGGCCATTATCCCTCCTGCCCTAATCACCATGGGGCCAGGGACCACACGAGTAGGGACAGCCCCTACACCCAGAGCCTGCTGAAATGACTTTAATAAGCTAATCTTAAACCTGCTCATCCTGTCTCACCCACGCCCTCCTGTGGGAACCACAGTGAGGCTCTTGTCCATGTTTTCGCTGCTACCGGACCTCACCCTGTGCCTCCCTGTGTGGCCCTGTGTGCCATGTACCTGCTTCTAGGGAAGTATGAGTAAAAGATTCTTCCCGACCATCATTTCTGTGTCTGCCTGCCTTATCATACCTGGTTAAAACCAATCCCAGGATAACAGAAAGTGAACAGGGTCTGGCCCAAGTGAAGATGGCAGTTTCTGCACCTCCAACATTCACGATTTTTCTTTCTCTCTCTGTCTCTCACACTCCTTGGTATTCCCGGAGGCACCCAGTGTTTTTAATGCTCTGGGTCCCTGCACTTCATTTGAGATTAACTGCAGTGTCATTTAAATCTATTGGGTGACATCAAAATCAGCATCCTGTCTCTGACTTAGTAGCCGAGGTTGAACAGGTTGGAGGTGGGATGCAGGCCCTGGGGTGGGGGGGGGTGAGGCACCCTACTTCCCCGCTATCCGACATTGCCTACAGGCTGGAGAGTAATACGAGTCACACACAGTCTGAGACATAAAATTTCACACAGCCTCCACACGCGATGAGGAAGACATCTTTGAATTATGCAAACCTTTTGGAAATTTTCACAACAGAAGGTTTTGAATATTCTCTGACCAAAGGCGATTTTCATCTAAACAAAGAGATCCCATTGATGTCTTATTACATTGTGAAATCTTCCTAGTAGGGTAGTAGAGGAGATGCGAATTTTTGATGTTATCTTTAAAATAAATTCCTTCCCTCTTAACACTAGAGGTCACTCTGCGACCACATATGTGAAATTCGCACCCTGGGGTTGGGAAGGTCAGAGCAGCTAATCTGTTTAATTGCTGAACCACGAGTCAAATTTGTACCTAATTACGAGTTGCTTTGATGCAGCCCGGCTTTTATTAAAAGTTTCCCTCTTTCCTGCGGAAATGCGCTGTTGTGATGTGCATATTCCAACGGGAGCCCGGTAGGAACCCGCTGCCATTTCCTGGGTAAGCAGTCACTCTCAGGCAACCTCTTCCTATCTTCTAGATCTTTTTTCTGTGTTCCTCTTCCAGATGGAGAAAAATACCTGTCACTTTGGTACCCAATGCTGATAACCTGGTTTATGTTTCTTTATGACATTGAGGTAGAGACAAATTTCATACAACCCTGGTGACGGGTGGGCGAAGACCACAGCAGGTCAAACTGTGTGGAAGCCATTGTCCAGAATGGTCCAGAAGTTTCTCTTTCTGTTTTCGGAGTAGAGAAGACCAGCTTTGCATCCAGTGGATGGAATGTGCATCTGACGGGGTAGAGGTTTGCCTGCACCTCAAAAGCACTCATCACTTGGAATTTAAAAGCCTCATATCAGTGTTCTAGAACATGTCAATTTGGTTTGTACCTTTACGGAGTAATGTTATTTCAGATTTGGATAGCTGCAGGTTTGGATACTTACCCATGCAGAAATTTCTTATATAATTGCAGGCAAAAATGTGCATTTTTTTTTTATTAACAGCTCCTATTCATTGGAATTTTATCTCTGGCCAGTGGGCCCTGGAAGGACTTTGCCATGGCATCATTCAGGGACAGTGGGGTTTCTGATCTGGGCAGACATCAAAGACCTGAATACCAAACTTACCAGGAAATGACAGGAATAATGGAAGCCTGTCACTCAGCTTCCTGAGGTTTGATGAGGACTTTGCAGGAGCGGCAAGTGACACACAGGGTATGCAAGGCTTTCTTCTCTGGAGGTCCGGCTCCACTCCTGTCCGTGTTAGAGGGGCCTTGACATTGGCAGTCGCCTGCTGTCTGCTAAGCCCCCAGCCCTTGCAGCAGGTGGACAGCTGATGGGCACACAGTGGAGATGATGAGCCATCCTAGGTCCACTTCCTCACATCCTGGGGTGGCCGTGTTTAGGAAAAGACCTGAACTAAGGGCAAGCCAGACCGTGCTCCCCACCCCCTGGATTGCACCATAATTGTATAATCGCCCTGACCCCTCTGTGTCGTACCCAGACCTGGATTGAATCTGCGTTGTGTTTTTTTTTGGGGGGGGGGGTGCTCAGATTTAGAGCGCTCAAAGCAGTTGAGATCATTATTTTGTGTAAGGAGATAACAGAAATACTCTACGGCCAACTTATCTTAGCACCTAACTTGCCCGCCCACCATTGATTTCCCATCTGGGTTCACAAGGTGCTGGATGGAGTAGATCAATTTTACAGCACTGATGTGGCTCCCACATTCCCATAATCTATGTTGTCAGTGGGCCACCTTCCTGGTGTCCTCCTCTGACTTGGTCAGATGGCTTCTTGGTCAGAGAAATGAAAGGAGGGAGGTCTTTAGGGGAGCCTGTCAGCTTTAGTCTTGCTACTCTGAAGGGATGGGGGGGTCTCACCATGTCCATATGCCCTACCCCCCCATTTTTTTTTTTTTTTAACTAATGTACACACTTGTATCCCCCTGCTTGGATTTAAATTAGAAGCCCTAATGAGTCTCCTGTCTTCTCCCAGCCTGCAAAAACACCATTTGGGGAGGAACTGTTTAGAAAGCAGATTTTTACTTAATAAACAGTGATCAATCGAATTGATTAACCATGAACACATTCCCACAGAGTCTGGGGGAGGCTCTTGTTGGTAATTGTAGTTCACGTGCATCAGACTCTTCAGTGGCTGCCTGTGGACTATTCATCAGCTCCTTCCCTTAATGCAAGTGGGGGGTGAGGGTGCCAGCCTCTGTTGACAGCACTTTTTGGGTCAGGATTGCATGAGCCAGCCTTGGTCCCCAGCACGTCTCCGCAGTATCTCTATCAACTGTGGCCATTTCCTAGGCACTCCAAGACCTTTCTGTAAACCTCACATCTGTTTTTTTGTTTTTGCTTTTACTAACTCACGTGATAATTAGATCTTCCCATGCTGGCTTTGTGGCTTTACATAAACCGCAAGTGTTTGGAGCTGCCTGAGTATTGCAATTAGTGCTGTGTGCTCTGGAAGGCTTATTACCACCAGTTTCTCTCTGTTGGTTAAAAGGACAGCTAGAAACTGGGCGGGGGTGGGGGTGGTTGGGGGGCGTAGGGAGCTTCCTGGCAGCATTAGCAAGCTCCGTGCCTCTGAAGGGAGATGAGAACGAGGTAAATGAAGGCTGTTCGTGCAGGAGAGCCGGTGGCTGGCTGTAGCTGGAGGGGGTGCCTGGAGCCCTAGGTGATGAATGCAGCAGGGAGCAGGGGTACAGCTGGGCGGGCTACCCAGGGCTCGGGGCCCATCTCCAGGACCAGAGGGCGGGCTGCTCTCTGTGTGACAGAGGGAAAAGGCACCAAGGAGGGGACACCTGCCATTTGGACTCCCCACTGAAGCTCTAGCTTATTTGGGGCCAGTTTCTGAGACCTCCCGAGCTTAGTTTACCAACTTACCAAAGGTAGGAAATAGCAACCCAGTGTATTCCGCATGGCCAGGATTCAGTAAGACAGTGAGTGGTTCTGGGAGATGGATGCATTTGTGTCAGTTCGAATGCCTTTTATGCCCTTGGGACTGTCCCTAGGTAAATGGAGGAGCTCAAGATGAACATTCCTCGGGGCCAAGTTCTCTCTTGCGCCCCCTCGTGGTTCACCTAAGTACTCTTCGTCCTCTTCCGACTCCTAACCTTAGTGGGCCTGGAGCTTTCACTGTGAGTGTAATTACAGGGCCCTGTCCCCAGAAAGTCTCCTTGGTCCGAAGACCGACCCAGGTGTTGCTGCATTTTACAAGCTCCCCAGGTGGTTCTAATGTGCAGCCAGGCTAGGGAACTTCTGATCTAAACCAAGAAGGGATAGAATCCCACGTGGCCGGTGGTAAAACCCCTGTGTTTGGTTTTGAAATGCTTATTATTTAGATGTTTGTTTTTATTTTACTTAACGTTTACCTGATTGGTTTTAATTTAAAAATGCCCAGTCCTCTGAGAAGACCCTGAAGGTTGCCTGGCTTCACCACAATTCCCAGCCCTTCTAGTACACCCCTTCTAGTACAGACACTGGAGAACAAAAAATACGTGATCTCCCCGTCTCTTTTCATGCAGTGAGGACACCGGGGAAGGGAGGGGAGCAAGGCTTTGGCACATTCTTCTTCTTCTTTTTTTTTTTTTTAAAGATTTTATTTATTTATTTGACAGAGAGAGATCACAAGTAGGCGGAGAGGCAGGCAGAGAGAGGAGGAAGCAGGCTCCCTGCTGAGCAGAGAGCCCCATGCGGGGCTCAGTCCCAGGACCCTGGGATCATGACCTGAGCTGAAGGCAGAGGCTTTAACCCACTGAGCCACCCAGGCGCCCCTGGAACACTCTTCTTGAGGGGAATGTTGACTATGAATGATATAAAGACTGAAAATCTGGTAAAACGGGGTCTGGAATGAGAAACATCCTTCCCCCCTCCCCTCTCCCCCCTCCCCCTTCCCTCCCCTTGTCAGCTCTGTGCCAAATGCAGGGGATCTGTGTTTTTCATGGAGAGGAATGGAGAGCCCATCTCAGAAACTTACTTTGCATACATGTGTTCTACAGATTTGTGTGTGATAACAGCGTGGACCTTCATCACAGATTGCGGGGTCCATCATTCCTCGTGAATCTGTAAATCTTTTCTCTTCCCACAGCACTAAGTTAAAAAGACCCCTCCCCTCCAGTCACCCAGCACAGCACTCAGCCTTTGGTCCTGACCATGCGCACTGGCGCCACGGAGTCCCCTCTGGGAGGCAGAGCTCGCTGGCCGCGCCTGCACTCCGGGTATCATTGGTGTGCACCTTCCCCGACTGGATAGATCATTAAGAGAATTGGTTTACAAGGCTCTTGCTGAGCTGTTGGCTGTGGGAGAGAAAGTAAACAGACGCTAGATAGAGCTGTAACATATGATGTTATATCCAATGCTTAATGAGGCCAGTAAAAACAGGAAAGCAAGATTAGCCGCAGATAAATGAACATGCCTGGTGTAGAATCAAGAGTTGACTGTATTTTATTTGATTTAGTTCTAGAAATAGCAGATGTTGTGTCAATTATTGCAAAGTAGTTCTCACTAATCTCTTCATTGAATTCATCTCGTTGACTGAAATGGATTAAAAAATTATTTCGTTTCCATGATGATGAGGGACCTACAGTTTCACGTAGAAAGTATAAGGAGGAATAAATCAGGGAATTGACATGACCGGTAATCCCACCACCAGTAATCATTCATGACATTTAGATAACATGTACAGGCACTTACTGGGATCCGGGCTCTGTTTAGGACCATTCCTCTGTTGGCACGTCCATCAGGTTTTCTATGAAGAAGGGACAACTAGCAACCATTTGCTTTATTATGAGGGAGGTGAGATAGCTTCTCTAGTGTTCCATGCTTGGACTTGACGCGGTCAGGATTCAACCCCAGCGGTGGGGCTCCGGAACCTGCATTTTTAGCCACAAAGACCCACTGCCTCTGAGGGAAACTGCTGATACCACATAGTTGTCATTTATGCTCTGAAAATGCCTATAAGTTTTGCAAATTTGGGACCATATTCTATGTGCTGGTTTGCAATATGCTTTGTTATGTAACTTTATATGCCATTCTTCTTTTTTTTTTTTTTTTTGAAGGTTTTATTTATTTATTTAACAGACAGAGATCACACAAGTAGACAGAGAGGCAGGCAGAGCGGGGAGGAGAGAAGCAGGCTCCCTGCCGAGCAGAGAGCCCGATGTGGGACTTGATCCCAGGACCCTGGGATCATGACCTGAGCCGAAGGCAGCGGCTTAACCCACTGAGCCACCCAGGCGTCCCTTTATATGCCATTCTTATGGATAACTTTTTGACGGCTGCCTAGTATTCTATCCTATGGAGGTGTACAGGGATATTTAAACATTGATCTGCTAACCTCAGGCATTTTTGTTGTTTCTAGGAGTCAGTTGATTTTATAAGTAATGCTGAAATGCAGACCAGTTTTATATATACTTCTCTAAGGGAATCCCTGATTATTTCCCCTAGGTAAATTCCAGAAGAAAAAATCACTGGCAAAAAAGTTATAGGTACCTTTAATGGTCTCAATATGGAAACGGGCTTAGTTTGGTGATTTGTTTTGATCATGCTGATGAAATGAGTGGGTGGGTTTCAAATCTGTAGGTGTGATTACAGCTCTGGCCTCAGCTGTATGGCAAGAATGCATTCGATGGTTTGGAACATAAGTCATCCAGTGGCTCTAGTGAACCCCCAGCGTGCTGTGGTGCATTGTCCTCCTTTACTCCTTTATGGCACCGTGTACCCTTGTAACATGTCTGTCTTTGCTTCTGGACTATAAGCAGCAGGAGGGTCATGCACTGACTGTAGGTTCACTGAACATTCTCCAGGGACTAGGTCCTGTGTGGGCAGGGTGGTGTCCTCGCCTGAAGCCCTGCACTCGTGCACAATGGAATGCTCTAGAAGTCCTTGAGTAAGGGCTGCTGAAGCAGTGACCTCTCCCTCTGGTTCCCCTGATGTCCTCACACTCAGCCCTTACAACTCACCTGGGCACCTTCTCCTGGGATGGAAATAGACCCTTAATGGCAGACAAGCATGACAGGATAACCAGCCCTTGGAAAAGTCTGGAAAGGTAGAGACTGAATTACCATCCTGTTTTACACATGGGGAAGCCAAGGTACTGGGCAGTTTAGTAGTTTGTGCTGGGCTACACTTCCAGTAAGCGATACACTTGGGATTTGAGCCTGTTATCTGTGGAATTCCCAAGGCTCTGTTTTTTCCACTTCCATCCCATGGCCTTGAGAAGTGAAATGCAGCAATTCGAGTTAGGGTTAAGTTTCGGGTTCAGTACTTGCCTGGACTCCTACAGAGTCTGTGTGGCCCACCCCAAGCCACCCAGAGAGCAGGGACTGGGCCGCTAGCTATGCCCGGGGGTTCAGGTGATGGATTCAGGAGGCCTTGTGGAGAGGAGGGAGCCCTGTGTCAGCAGCAGGATCAGGCTGACAGGAGTGTTTGGAATTACTCCTTCTGGTCTCACTTCACCCTGTTGCAATGCACCTGGTGGCCATAGTCTCACCTGGTTTCTCCTCATTGACAAAAATGACTTTTATTGCTCTGGCCATTTTTAGCAAAATGGCTTCCAGCACATTGTCAGTCTTAAGTAAGGAATCCAAAGCCTCTCTCGTTTGACCATTCATTCATCTGGCTGCTTCTGAGCCCTTCCTATGTATCAGAACTCTTTCTCTGGCACTGAGAGTCCAGAGGGAATTACAGGAAAGCTTTTCCCCCAAGGATCTCCCAGTTGAGACACTTGGACATGACTCACTTTTCCACCACCTGGAAATGGACAGTGGCTCCAGGAGCAAAGGGCTCTGGGCCTGAGAGGAAGGGACAACCGATCATAAGAGAAAGTCTCTTAACCAGATGCCAGGGATTTACCAGGGATTGTGAGAAAGCTTCTCAGGAGGATCCTTTTTGGATCAAGAACCCAAACCAAAAAACGTTAGAAAGTTGTAGGCAGAAATATATTACTACAGAGTATGTCAAGGGAATGATCAGGGTCAAGTTACACTGGGGGAAAAAAAATCAAGAAAGCAATGAATGGCAAGAAATTTACATCACCACAGAGCAACTATAAAAAGTGGGCTCTTTTTAGTTTCTTTTTAGCCAATTAGTGAATCAGATAAAAAGGTAAATGGGGAAGAGTAATAAAAAGAATTGATTTTTCTCTCTCTCATGCTGGAACATTTGCAAAGCTTGACATAATTTGCACTGATGTTTTCCTGGGAAGTGTATCAGGATAGCACTTGAAATAATTATGCTCCTAATAGGCCTGTGCCAATGACACAGAGCTGGAATCGTAGAACCGAGCCTCTGGGAGCTGATGTCCCCACAGGACCTGCGGGTGCCCCACTTGGGTGGAGAGGAGCAGCGGCTCCTACCGTGGGTTTCCAGAGGCTGTTTGGTGAAGGAGGAGAGCTTGGGGGCCATGCATGGCCTTGTATGCCCGGAAACTGTTCTTGGTGTTCTTGGAGTCCTTTGCTGGGGAGAGGAGGTAGAGACTCAGACCAGCCAGCCCAGATGCCTGAATGCACTGTGGGCCCTTCAAGGGCCTGATATCAAGAGCCCCAGACCTCACTCACAATGCTTGGTCTTGGCACAGAACAACTGGCAGGAGAAGTGAGAAATGCAGGCAGTGTTCACTCCCTCCTCTGCCTTCTGTATTTTGGAGAGTGAATTTTGCCCATTAGTCTGCAGCAATGCTGGGAATTTTGCCTGGGTGAGGGTCCTCAGCCTCGTGCCTGTACCGTTGGGCGGTCTGTGGTCCTGCCATGCAGCTCCCAGGGGGCTCTGAGGTCAATAATTTGCAAATTAAGAAGGATGTACAGGAGAGCTTGTGACTGCAGTGGTTTCAAAAGGAGGTGCTGGAGTCTTGCACATCAAAAGGCTTTCAGAAATGCCTTCCATTTTCACACTGCCTGCTCCAATGGCTCTGCTGGGTTCGACCTAGTCATTCAAGCTTTAAAAAAATTCCACGTCTTTGTTTATGATTAAACATTGTGAAGCTCTATTGTAAATCTCTTCTCTCTTATGGCAGCCTCCTCCATCCAAGAGAAACCCTGGTTATAAATCAGGATCAAGCCAGACACGATGGTACCCCCACTTTTAAGTAAGTTTATGAGACTTTTTAATTATAAGAAATAATGCTCCTGGCAGACATTTTAAACCATAAATGTATAATGAATTCATAGAAATTAACCATAATCCCATCAATCAAAGGCAGCCCAACTATTGATGCCAATACTTTTTTTTTTTAAAAAGATTTTATTTATTTGACAGAGAGAGCAAGAGTGCACAAACAGGGGTAGGGACAGAGGGAGAGGGAGAAGCATACTCCCTGCTGAGCAGGGAGCCAGATGCAGGACTCCATCCCGGACCCTGGGATCATGACCTGAGCCGAAGACAGGCACTTAACCAACTGAGCTACCCAGGTGCCTCTCCAATACTTTTTTTTTCTTTAAACAGCAGAGCTATGGTTATAATATTCTTTATATTGGATGAGTAGGAAGGACTGACATCCATGTACTCTAGTACTTTTTTTTAGTTTTTTCTCTCTAAACAATTCTGACAGCTTAGTGGCATTAACGAGTTGCAGAGCGGGTGCTGGGACAAAAGGCAAACTTCTCCTTTCTTTAATGGATTCCCCCTGCTGTGAGTAGTGGTCATCTTCAGGCAGGAAGGAAAGGCATGTTCCTCAAGGGGTGCCCTTGCCTTGGCTGCTGTCCTCACTCGCGGGTGGGAGAAGACAGGTGCAGTCTGTGGAAGGGGACATCCGTTGTCTGAAATCCCCCCTGCTTCATGTCATTCATCTCTGGCATTTGGTTATCTATCCATTGGGTGCTGTCTGGGGCCCCTGCGAGAGAAAACACTCCAGGCAGGCAGGCCCTTGCTGTCTTAACCCCCGGCACCTAGTGCGGTGGCCTGGCATTTCACAGATGATCAGCTAAAAGGGGTTGACCATGTAGACACGTGCTAGGAAGGTCAGGATATGCAGTGACTCAGTCTCCAGTGCGAAAGAATGATGTTGAGACGGCCATAAAGTAACATGACAGACTGGGCGGGGGTGCTGAAGGCAGCAGACATTCATTTGCTCATAGCTGTGGAGGCTGGAAGTTCAAGATCAAGTTGCGAGCCAGTTTGGTTTCTGGTGGGAGCTTGCGCGCGGCCACCTTCTTTCTGTGTCCTCACGTGGCCTTTCCTTGGTGTGTGCTTGGAAAGAGAGGGAGAGAGCTTTCTGGTGTCTCTTCTTTTATTTATTTATTTACTTCTTAAAGATTTACTTACTTCCTTGAGAGACAGTGAGAGAGGGAGAGAGAGAGAGAGAGGCAGGGAGAGAGGAAGAGGGAGAGAGAATTTCAAGCAGACTCCCTGCTGAGCACAGAGCCAACACAGGGCTTGATCCCAGGACCCTGAGATCCTGACCTGAGCCGAAGTCAAGAACCAGAGCTTCACCAGCTGAACCACCCAGGCTCCCCTGTGGTGTCTCTTCTTATAAGGACAACAATTCTATCAGAGCAGGGCTCCACACTTCTAACCTCATTTCACCTTAATTACTTCTTAAAGTCTCTGTCTCTGAGTATAGTTACGTGGGGGCTACAGCTTCAGGGCAGGCATACTGGGGGGACACATTTCAGTCCATAGCAAATGAGGCTGCCATAGGCAGCAGCGGCTTCCTGGTACAGTGGCGTCAGGAGTGTCTCCTCTCTTGTCCTGAAGTCAGCTGGCCTGCCCTTCATCACATGTGCCTTTAACACCACTCACAAGGGGTCCTCAGGGAAAATCAAGCAACTTCTCTTCCTGAGTGACATTTGAGTTATAGAAACCCAGGCCAGTGGTTCTCAACTGGGGCAGTTTTGTCCCCAAAGGGCATTGGGCAATGTCTGGAGACCTTTTTTTGCTTGTCCACACAACTGGGAAGGAGGTTTGCTACTGACATCTCTTGGGGAGACATGAGTGATGCTGCCCAATAGAATAGAGTGCCCAGGACAGCCCCCCACAAGTAGGCATGGTCAGGCTGGTAGTGCTGGAGTTGGGAAGCTCCGTCCTAGTTCTTCTCTTCTCTTTACTGAAAGGAAAACAAATTTTTAGCACAAGAAGGGAATGAAGAGAAGTGACTTCTATTGATCACCCAGGTACCTGGGTCCACGTAAGATTCTTCATAGGTTGAGGGGCGCCTGGGGGGCTCGGTCAGTGAAGCATCTGCTTTTGTCTCAGGTCATGATCCTGTGGTCCTGGGATCGAGTCCCGTATCCAACTCCCTGTGCAGCGGGGAGTCTGCCTCTCCCTCTCCATCTGCGCTCCGCCCCCTGCTCATGCTCTCTCTTACTCTCTCAAATAAATAAACCAAATCTTAAAAAAAATAAATAAAAGACTCTTCGTAGGTCAGTAGATGCCATATTCAGTCTTCACAGTGAAATGTAGAGGTCATATTATCACCACCATTTTACAGATGACCAAGGGAGGCTCAGAGAGGTTAAGTAACTTGCCCAAAGTCACACAGGTGGCACATCGGCATATAAATCTGCCTTGTTGCCAATCCCATGTCATTTCCACTAGATGCAACCCATTCTGCAGGTGGCAGGGTGTTGCTCACTTTCTAAGGAAGCATATTAGATGAAGTGGAATGGCTTTATGAAAAGAGTAGTTAGTCTTTTGCATTTTAAGACCTCATTAATCTTGAATCTGAAACTTCTACTGGGCCGGGGTGGACGTTCTCCCTTTGCATCATCTGCCAAGAGGAGATTTGCACTGTGTCCATAAGACTGTCGGGGGGCCATAGGGAACTCACTCAGGGAACTGATCTTTGTAGGGCAGTGATTATTGCTTAGGAGGACCTCAAGTGGTAACTGCTTCACTGAGCCTTAGTTGTGCGACCTGGAAAGTCTTCACACACAGTCCCTAATGTTCTGCCTGCAGGAAGGAGTAACTTCCCTATGGGGTCAGCAACACTTTTAGTCCACGTTTATGGAGCGTGTGCTTTGTGGCTGATGTGTGAGGAAACCCTAGAGAGACATACTGACTTAAGTAAGTTCAGTTTATGAAGGTTAAACCTCAAATAAAGAGTCACCTCCCCTGTAGGAAGTGCCATGGTAGGGGCATGGATTGAGACACGGGTATCACTGTGTAGGTGATTGGACATTGCAGAGGGGCAGGAGGAATCCTGCGTGGGGGTAGGAACGGGGAAGGGAAGTGTCCCTGAGGAATCAAGGTTGATCTGGGTTTGGAAGAATGAGTAGACCTTTCTGGAGCAGACTTAGGAAGTAAGGGCACGTCAGTGGAGGAAGAGGTTAGTTGGGGTGAAGGGGTGGGGGTGAGAGAATAGGTTTTTTTCCCAGGGGACAGTGAGTATTTATTCCCGGACAAATACTTGAGCCCCTACTTGGCACTGGATCCAGGATAAATAACCAAGACTAGTGAGTGTCTGCAGAACAGAACAGGGTCATGTGATAGATGTGAGGTTGGAAGTCGTGGCGTGGTGGGGGGGTGTCACTGGAATCAAGTCCAAGGTCGCTAGCAAGAGCCATCTATGTGGCCTAAGTAGTCCACGTCTAGACTCTTCCCTTTCCTGACCCAGGCCCCAGCCTGAGCATTTTGGGTAGTAAAGTTCCATCTCTGTTTCTGAGATCCCTGGGCCAAGGTGCCCGGGACACAGAAAATGTTACCTGGAAGGAGCGAGGCTTCCTGCTTCTCAGGTTCCATGTTGGTCATTTCGGGAAGGTGGGGGTCTACCCCAGTGTCAGCCAGTTCCTCGATGGCTCCCCAAAGCACCTCCCTGAAGGTGGGACCTGCTGAGCATCCTATGTGACCCAGATTGCTTCTCTGATAAAGGCACTATGGAAAGGATCCCAGTCTTGGGGGGGACGGGTAGCCTCAGGATCACACAAGGCGTGACATCCTTGAGAAGGTGCAGACCCACTCAGCATTGGACCAGTTATTTCCTAAGGGGCTAAACTGGGCTTTCCTGGGCCAGAGTTTTGGGATGGGGAGGGGAGGCAGCTGTGGACACAGATGGGCTTCGTTGGGAGGTGGGGTCATTACAACACTCTCTCAGTAGCTAGGGCCACTTCGTCATGGGGAGAAATGCCAGACAGACCAGCCCGATGAGAGCCGAGCAAGGAGAGAGCCCTCTGGAGACCATCCAGGTGAGTGAGGTTGAGGTAGAGTTGAGAGGGACAGAAATGCAGGCCTTGTGAGAAGTCGTGTCATAGACCTGGGCTGTCCCCCTGCAAGTGATCAGAAAATGCCCAGCAATGTTGGGTGGTGAATTATATGGCTGATTTGTACCTTACGAAGGTTCTCCCCGGAGACAGTTCAGAGGACAAGCAGGTAAACCGGGGATAGATACAACTCAGAATGTCGGCAGGTGATGTCAGAGGTGACAGGGTTCAAGACCAAGTGGAATCCCAGATTTCCCAAGCAAGACAAGATGGTGGGTGTTAGTTCTGTCATCGGAGAGAGCATGTGGGGTCAGATACAGGCTGGGCTAGGGGAAAGATCATGAGTTCACTTTTGAAGATGATGCTGAGTGTGGACGGCCAGGCAACTTCTGGAAACTCAGGTCTGATGCTCTGGAAGCCTGGAACAGACTAGGTTCATCTAGAGTTGTGAGCAGCAGGTTGGCCACACCCCAGGCATAGGAAGAATGAATGAGAGGAGGCAGAGGACAGAATCCTGGCAGATCCCAACGTTTAATGGGAAGACAAGAAGAGAGGGTTCGACGAAGGTGGCCTGGAAGTCAGAGGAAGTGAGAGTGGGACCATGTACACTGGTGAAAAATCATGGCCACCCCCTGTGAGAAGAGATTGTTCTTTTTCATGGTGAAATTGAAGCCCGGAGACTGAGTGACTCCCACAGGTCGCCCAGCTCGTCAGTGGGGGAGCAGGCGTGTGGCCGGTGTCAGCAGCCCCAGTTCAGGGACGGACCCATTCACTTGCTTCAGGTTCATTTGACAGCCTCCCAAGTGTCACATTTACAAGAGTTATGGTTTTTTTTTTTTCTTTTCTATACCAGATTAATATATATTTTCTTTATTCTTTTAAATATTCTATTTATTTATTTTTGAGAGAGAGAGTGAGTGAGCTCATGTGCTCGTACATGAGCAGGGGGAGGGGTAATGGGAAAGGGAGAAGCAGACTCCCCGCTGAGCAGAGAGCCTGATGCAGGACTCGATCCTGGGACCCAGGGATCATGACCTGAGCCAAAGGCAGAAGCTTAACAGACTGAGCCACCCAGGCATCCCAGATTAACATATATTTTCTATTAGAAGGAATACAAGTGCATTGTAGAGAACTTGGAAAATCAAAGGAAGAAGAAAATGATCGACTCAAATCTCTTTTTGACCCATTTGCTGTAGTGTTTTGGTGCGACTTCTGTGTCATTTTTTTTCTGATTTCTCTTTGGAATTTTTAAACCTAATATTTCAACCAGTTGCTCAGATTTTGCAGGATCTCCCTACCATCCCTTTTAGTGGTCACGTAACAATCTATCAAGTAGGTATACTGCTTAATTAATTTGAACATTCTCCAATTTTGAACACTCAGGTAATTTTCTCTTTTTGTTGCTGTTGCTGCTGTTTTATGTGATATTATGACACTGTCTGGAACATTTTTCTGAATTTTAGACTATTTCCTCATGAAAGTTTCAGTCAATATTTCTATTGCTCTTGGTATGTATTGCCAAATGGCTTCATGAGAGGACTGTGCAAGTAATTACCCAGCAAATGTGTGGCTAGAGATGTTTATTTTTTAATTCTGGATTCTTCCTTGGAATCACTCAGCTCAGCGAGATGGAAGTCAGGGCTGCAGTATGGCTTCAGAGCAGCATGAAAGGCAAGTGGGGATTTAGAGGAGTCATTGTTGATCTTTTCATCGAAAACTTTGCTAGCAGTGGACTGAGTTTGCAAAGGTCTGGGGGAGGCCAAAAGGGAGCTGGGTAGGATCTGGGTGGGTGAGCGGGAGGAAGACATCCTGATCCCGCGAAACCAAGTGAGGCAAGAGGGTAAAATAGAGGGAGACACAGATGGGAGCCCCCAGTCACCTTTGCCCCTCCTAGAGTCTTCAGAGGATTTGCCTCTGGAAGTCATACTCTGTGGAGTCTTTTTTTTTTAAGCCTTTACTTATTTATTTGAGAGGGAAACATGCAGATAGAGACAGATAGTGAGAGAGAGCATGAGTTGGGGGAAGCAGACTCCTTGCTGGCAGAGAGCCCAAGCGGGGCTCGATCTCAGGACCCTGAGATCATGACCTGAGCCAAAGGCAGAGGTTTAACCGACTAAGCCACTCAGGTGCCCCCTAGGGAGTCTTGAAGGACTAATTTGTGGGACCAGTTGAGGATTCCACCCCGTCCTTTAGGGACACATGGAGTTCAAATGCTCTGCTGCTTGGGATGTGGGGAGTGGGAACAGTCAAGTCCAAGGCTCCCAGGAGGGCTGAGCCAGGCCACCATCTTAGATCCCAAGGGATGGGTGCCCATCACCAGCCAGAGTGGGGCTCGATGCCACTCCTCTGTTTTCACGTTCTTAATTTCTTTGGCCCCTGGAAGATCCTTAGAAAGATAACAGTGCTAGAAGAAAGTTAAGGTGACAGGAAGGGGCTGTAGACTGGTCTCCATTAGATACGATGTGGCAGCAAGATCTACTAAATACTGCACAGCCGAGGGAAAAAGGGGAAGGTGACTGTTTGGTCCTTGTCCTTCACACAGGCCTTGATAGACCAAAGCAGGTATTAGTGGGTGGGAAAGGCTTTTAAGGCCAACCCACTTTCGGTGTGTTTCTAAATTCCGAAGGGTTCAGGTAAGTCCCTGGCTTCCCAGGGAGAGTGAAGGGATACAACTGCTGCTTTCTAGAGAAGCGTTAAGGCAACAAAGCACTCATTAATGGAAGAAATATACTGTGGCAGGCACCTTTACTTTTGTTTAGTCTTTTGTCAGGACTGGGATAACAAGAGTTATGTGATAAGGGGAGAAAGCTCTCCCTCCATTTAACTTGCCGTATGCTGGAATAGGTATAATTACCTATAACCGTAATTACAGAGAAGACAAATGGCATTTTTAGCTGTGGTCTTAAAGAGGCGAGTTAATTTCCGACTTTGACCAGAACTATGTTAATTAGCCTCGAGCTCTCTCTTTCTCTGAATGGGAGCTCCTTACCCAGGTCTGAGCATGGTCTGCCTCTCCTGTACCTTTGAGTAATGAAAGGACACCGCATGCCAGCCGAATCAGGGCTGCTATATTAATAAGGCTACTTTCCTGTCCATTTATCATCAATTAAAGGTGCGCTAGTTTGTAATGTAACCCCACCTTCGGCCCGGCCGCCCAGAACGGCTCCTCATTTATTTTCTGCCTGGTTTCGGTTGGAGTTAGACCCACCTTGCAGCTCAGAGGTGACAGGCGGTATGAAAAAGTACACTAATTGAGACATCTCAAGGGAGAAATATAAGAAAACTGAACGGTAATTAGAATGAGGGTTTCACGCTGGGTAAGGAAAATCGAACGGAGGTGCACATTAGGGGCTGTTGCAAACGGGGATGAAGGTACTTGGAGGCGGGAAAAGGGAGAAATGGATCTTAGAGTAGCGTGTACCCTTTTAACACTTCAGGGAGAGGGAGGAGAGACTGAGAACATAACGTGGGTCGGGCGTAGAGGCTTTCAGGAAGGGTGGCCTGGCACGCAGGTTATAAGACAAAGCAAACAGGGAAATGGAGCAGCAGGTCTCTGGAGTTGGAATGCAGGAGCAGAAAATGTTGGGTCTTTGGGAATGTTTTGGAATTAAAATATGATTTCTAGTGCTCCCAGCCCTCTGTGCCAAAGTGGAGAGGGAAGTGGCAGGGTCCTTTCCTGTGATTTGAAAATGGAGCACTCTTGGGTTTCTGGCGTGTTCTGAGGATGTTACCATGAATCCAAACCTTCATGGGCTGAAAGGTAACAGTTTTCCCTCCATGTCATGCCTTGGCAACTGACTCGTCGAATGTGGATACATGTTTTGTTAGGGATTTGATTTTAGTGGGTCATTTTCTTCCAGAAATATTAAGTCCCAGAAACCACGAATGAATGGGCCGTTTTAGGAAGTGTTGCCCTCTCAGTGCAAGAATAATTTTGAGTGATCAGTTCCCATTTCGGCTTCATAATTTTAAGCTCCCCATCACTGCCTTCTAGATACATGAGCACAGAGAACATTGTAGGGAGGACTTGCTGTGACCTTCTCAGATGGCTGATCAAGTCTTGAGTTCTGGAATGGAATTCCTTGAGCAGTGGAATGGGAATGCCTGTCTTACACCACCCCCCCGGCCACAGGGTGGAAGAGAGAGGAAATATCCCATAGCCCGGCTCACACTGGGAGTTTTGGCAAGTGGCTGGAAGACTCAGATTGAACACTTTCAGCCCCAGGGAGCCTCAGACATCTTTTCAGCACCACACACCTGCACTGTCCTCTGCGAGGAGACAATTCTGTGTCATTGAAGATCCCTTTGGATATTTGCTGTCTTATTTCCAGCCTCAGTGTGCTCAGTGCCTTTAATGTTCTTGGGAGGGTCTGGTTTTGAGTTCCTTCCCCACCTTAACCATTTTTGTCTGGCACCCAACATGAACGTTCATGTGTGATTGGAGTGGCACAGAAAGGGCATATCTGTCACCTCCTCTGTCATAGAACATATACCTTTTTTCATGCCTCTCAAGACATTGGTTGGTTTCTTCAGCAGCTACATCACACCAACTATCATCATCAATTTCTGTTCACTATTATTTAAGTCCTAGGATGTGCTAGGATGAGCAAGAAAACATGGCGCCTGCCCACATGGACTTCTCAGTGTGGTGGGAAAGATCTACATGGAAGGAGAATCCCAGTCATGGGTGTTAAGGAAAGAGAGATCTGGGCAGCAATGGGATTATAGGGCATGGGCTTGGATCTGATTCTGTGGGAGGTGGCAGCCCCCTGAGGTAGAACTGGTCCAACGGAGATCTGGTGAAGTGGGAGGAGGAAGAGGGAGCCAGGACAGCACGTGCAAAGGCCCAGAGGTGAGGAAGAATGAGGCATGATGAAGAAAAAGATAGATGTGATTGGATCCAAGAGCAAGGTGGGAGGAGATGAGCATGAGTCCATACCCTGGAGCCGGCCTGGTCTTGGAAGGGCCTTGGAGCCCACACAAGGCTTCTGCCTTCTGCTAAAGTCCGTGGGAGACCCCTCTAGGCAGCAGATGCATGGCTAGATTTTTATTTCACTCATATTAGGAAACTCTGAGATTTTTTTCATATGTCTTCCTGGAAACCCCATTCCTTTCCTCACTACCTTGATTGTGGCCCAGCTTTTCATGTTCCAGTGAAGACCGCGATGTTTACCACTTAGACTTCGTTGTGTGCAATTTTGGCAGTCTACATGGACACCTATTTGGGGATTTGGATTCTGTCCCCTGCTCTATTTACCCTCCCTCCCAGCTCTGCCCTGTTTTGCTTTGTGTCTCCTCTGGCTCATTCCAGAATGATGAGGGTTTCGAGCCTGGTAACACATCACTGTCCTCTGGCCTGACAGAGGTCCCTTCATGGGCACATGTTGGGTCCACTTTGAAACCTCCTTTGGATCCTCCTGACTGTACCGGCATCAGCCTGTGTCCTTGTCTTTGTGGCATCTGTGAGGGTGCAGGTGGGATCGGGGACCATTGGCCACAGAGCCATCATGGAGTAGGGCTGCCCCTGTGCTGGTGTGTGCTGTCCCCGCCATCCCTCCATGGTGTGTGTGGGTCTCCACCCTGGAAGGGCTTAAGTCCCTGGCACAGACGTTCTCCTGAGGAGCTTACGAGAAAGATCATGTCCCATAAACCCTGTCTGACTCTCAGCTGAGAATGCAGGTGGCCCAAATGACTCAACTGTTGCACACACACCCCCCTCCCCACAGTGGCAGCATGAAGGAAGCTTTTAATGGGAATGCCTGCAAAACCTTGGAAATGTCCCCAGAGGTCTTAATTTGGAACCCCTTCTGAAAAGTATTCTTCTTTGGGGACATTACAGTACTGACTCAGTTGTCCAAATGCTGATTTCTGACAACACATGATGAGTTTGGGGGCTTTCTGACCGTTGGCTCTCCCAAATGGGCGAAGTCCCACTCCACAAATGCGAAGCCTACCAGCGTTGGAACCCGAAGTACGAATGCTGTGTGGGCTGGTACTGTTACCAAGCGCAGGTCCCTCCTCTCCTGAGTTCCAGTCCCCTGTGGGGCTCCAGGTCCCCTGGGGACCTCCAGATTTCATCAGTCTATTAGGTAGGTCTGCTGAGTCTCTTTAGGTTGTCACCTCTGGTGCAACTGTGAGTTTGAATCAGCTCTGCTTTCCTGGCACTTTCTGAGCCCAGCAGGGGGGACTCCATAGTCTCTTTACCTACTGCTATTCACCAGTTGTCCCCACAGCCCATGTGCTGATATACTCCTGAAATATCCAGCATCTTGCTTTTTCCTCCTTTGCGCTTTCTGCAAATGCCCGCCCCTAGCTCCAGCTCCCTCCCTGGAAATACACCAGTACACCCTCCCCTGGGCAAGGGAAGTAACAGCACCTGTGCTGTGGAGAAGTCCTGTCTCAGTCACCTCCCTCCCCTGCCTCTCCACACTTCGGACTGGTGGTCTCAGGAAGTGGCTCTTTCACCCTTCGGTGCCTGCCCAAAGTGGACTACACATTTCTGGATTGCAAATGCCAATTTGCAGACTTTACTGTTAATAACCGTAGTAATGGCACGACTAATTTCACTGATCATGCAGCAATCGTTACCAAAGGCAGCATATTTGAGTGAGAACGCGTAATTTTATAAAACTGTGAAGACATGGCCTTATGAAGGTTGGAAATTCAAAGTGAGCATCAGTTGGATGGTACGGTGTTGAATTAGCTAATTACAGTGGTTTACATCTGTGCTTGATCATTATTAGAAAAAGTTTCTCCCTCTCCCCAACACACACACACAAGCAGGCAAAGCCCTATCAGGCAAGTTTCTCTTTGAATTGAAAATTACTCTGGGGGCCATGGAGGTTTCTGAATCACAAATGAAAGTTGGGACATCAAAGAGATTTTTTTTCCTCCTTCTTCTAAGGGAGGAAGAGCTGTTTCTTTCCAACTACATAAGAAGGGAAAAAAAGTATGTAGATTTGAAAGTGAATTTTTACCAGAGCAGTAAGAGAGTGGAAACCATCACATTCCTGTCGTGTAGACAAGTTTGAATGTTGCTGTAATGAGGTAAAATGTGGCCTTAACAAAGGGACTAATAAAAAGGGAGACATTCCTCGTGTTAAAATCAGGTCTGGTGCTAAGTGACCATTTCTTCCTGACCAGAGGCCATTCAGACGGTCCTTTCTCTATCAACTGTCTAATCATGGGAAGGGATGCTGGATATCCAAGAACAATTAACTTTGAATTGGCCTCCAAATTTATTTCTTAGAGGAGAATTGATGAAAAGTGACCTTTAAAAAATACAGTTTTCTTTGATAATTAAAAAAAAAGTATTTGGCCCTGTATAAAAGTATTTGGCTCTTACTGGACTCTCCATTTCCAAAACGATGATGTAGTTGCACGTGGAGGAAACAGGTCCACTTTATTAATCAGTCAGAACAAGAACTCTCTTCTACTCCCACTTTGTGTTTTTAAGATGTCATTTTTTTGGCAACTATATCTTCATGGACTGGGCTATACTTTTCTTCTCTGGGTTGTTCCTTTGCTTTCTGGGATTTAATGAATGGTTGGATTTAATGAATGGTTGTCACAGCAATCTTATAAGACTGGAGAGGGGCTACCTCCTACGTTGTCGAACAGGAATCTAGCCAACTAAGAAGGACCTACAGTGGACATCAGAATTAAGATTGAGATGATGTCGGCTCTGACCACTCCTACTTGGACTATCACGCGCAGCGTGGAGCCCAACGCAGGGCTTGAACTCACAACCCTGAGATGGAGACCTGAGCCAAGATCAAGAGTTAGTCACCTAACCAACTGAGCCACCCAGGCACCCCTATTTCCCCCATTTTATAGATGAGGAAGTAATGGCTCAGAGAGGTTATGCTCTTGTCCAGGGTTGCGCAGCGAGTGACTTTGGAGTGGATACTGGTCACCACAGCAGCATGTCCACTCTAAAGCAGGAGTGCTATTCTCTGGCACCAAGACCCTCTGCTTTTTTCTTGAAATACGGACCCTGAGAGGGGCCATGACCAGCTTGAGTCTGAAGATGCAGTGTATGTGCTCTCCTTGGTTTATGTTCACTTACCAGATAGAGGCCAGACTGTTGGTAGATCTTCAGCGTTTTCCTAAATTTTGAGATCCTGCATGCTCTAAAATATAGCAAGATTTTCTTCCCTTTCCAGTGAAAACCAAATTCCAGTTGGGAAGTTAAAAGAAAAGATAAGAAGCTCAGTGCAGCCTTTATATTTTTAATGCCCTTTAAATCTCTAAGGTCATTTTAATATATTGTCTGGTTTTTCTCATGAAAATATGTTGCTCAT